>CM031239.1:823016123-823313043 GCA_018340775.1 Taxus wallichiana var. yunnanensis
ATAATTATATTCTCATGAATAAACCTAACCATGATTTGGAAATAAAAAATGTAGTTATCATAATAATGAAAATAATTCCAAGTAATAACAATTAATCATCAATAATTAAATTGGTGGCGGGATAATCAATGTCTACCACGTGCCACCTCCAAATTCTAAATTTATTTTTATTTAAATTAACTTCAAGAAAGGTTGGGGAAATGAACTCACCAATTTCCTCATGCTTTCAGAGGTACATAATGTCAATTCGATCCGAATTTGGAAAATATAGAGAAATTGGAAAGCCGAATTACATTTATAAAGATAGGCACGAAGTGAAAGAATACATTTTGTAAGTAATTCTAGTCTTTTTTTTTTATATTCATACCCTCTAAAACTAGCCTTCTTATTGCATCAAGATCAAAAAATTCCTAGGAGCCGATGGATATTTTAAACTTATCACACAATCATGGGGATTTCTCTATGATAATACCCAAAGGATACCTATGACGCCATGAAAAAAAACCAACAAGGGCACAACCCCACCTTCCACCAATGGAATTCTACAGGCATTGCCAATAATCTAAATGGGAATAATTCTTCAAGTGTGGATTAATTTTTTAAAGCCTCCATATTCACTGACCATGAATAGATCCAGAACTCAAAACTTAAACAGGACTAGGAACACGACCTAGGCAAGGATGTAGACCTAAAATTTGAGAGGATTTTTAGGTTCAATATTATTTTCCAAGATGCATTACTCCAATGTTTGAGAATATTTATTCATATGCAATGACATTATAATTCTGACACTTGTTGATTCTGAATGTCCAATCCTTCTGCACTCCCAGTAGTCCTCAATCACGGGATACGGAGACACCATTATATGGTTTCTATTTATAATGATAGAGATATTTGTAAAATTGTCTTATGACCTCTAAATATGTATGTGTTTCAATTTTTTTGGAAATAACATCACTCCCTTCACTAGGATTGATGACTACCCCTATATTTTTAAGACACTTTTGAAAGCATCCATTGGTTTATCATAAAGGAATTATCAATTAATGGAAGGTAACTAAGCCACAAGCCAACCCGACTCCCATTTAGAGCTAAACAAGAAATATTTATTAGGCGATTGATTATCCATGTGTGTTCTTAGCCATTCCTATGTTGTTATGATTATTTTGTAGAAGCATACTCAATGATGGTTCTAGGCATGAGATTAGGAAATATGGTCTTAATATTGTCGTGCCCTCCTAAAGTATTCGCCATATTAGTGTTTTTATACTTATTACTAATTACCGATGAAATCTAATTCTCCAAATTTCATTTTCTTTGCTCATCTTCCAGTCATACCGAATAACCGATTTGACAAGGAGCTTCCCTCTTCGATGGTGATACATCGAATATGAATACGATCCTTGAGATTTGACCCTCATCCAACCATAATACTAGTATAAAAAAATTTCTTGGTAATGATGCATGGTTAATGGTTTAGGTTTAGGGTTAAGGGTTGAGAGTTTAGGGTTAAGGTTTCAGGTTTATGGTTTAAGGTTTATGGTTTAGGGAACTTAGTGATCGGTGTTCATGGTTTAAGATTGTTTGTTTAGGGTTTAGGGATTAATATTTAGTGTTTGGGTTTAGGGTTTAGTGTTTTGTGTTCATGGTTTATGTAGTACCCACTTCCCTTCGACACCTTTTTGATTATTGATTTCGATATTGTCGACTACACTTATGGATATATTGTAGCTTTTTGATTTAGCATGATACTAGATGTTAGAGATACTAGACTATTATTGATTTTGACTCATATATGATGCATGTGGATTATTAGAGACATTTTATATTGATGTTGATATATTGTTGACATGGTTATTTATATATATTTCGACATGTGATATATTTCATCATATTGAGTAGACCTTTGATAATTGAAGTAATGTTGTGATCATTTTGACATGAATGAAACGTTGGATAGAAATGTTGCTAGAAATTGTAAATGATATCGTAATTTCCTAGATGATATTTGATTCGTATATAGATGATTGTAGATTTATATTGCATATTTTATCATAGATGTTTTTAATGCAGCCACAAGGTCGAAGGAGGTATTTATGTGTTTTGCAGGTAAAATTATTCACAACAAACATCGGGGATTGAGACCAACCACATTGGAATTCTAGATGAATTCAACAAGGGTCACCATGGCAACATGTAATTGTGTGTGTGTGTTTGAATTTATTTAGGGGAAATTGTGACCAAGGGGTCATGTGTTGTCTTTTATTTTAGTTTCCCTTTGTTAATGTTAGTATGTGTTTCTTTTAGTGATGTAATTTACTTGTTTTAATTATTTAGATTTTGATGTATGTATTTTACCCTTTATTATTAATGGGTTGTAGTGTCTTATTAAAGTTAATAAATATTGTCCTAAACTAATTAAAGATGTGACCAAAGGAATGCATTTATTAGAGTAGATTTCTCTTGGATTTTGGGTTGTAAGTTGAGTGCTTGGGGATCTTGAGTGTTGTACACTCTACCCCTTCATGGAAATTCGAATTTGGCCTTAGAGGCCAAATTTGGAAGCTTGTGGGACAAGTCAAACTTGTCCCACACCTCTTAAATTTCTATGCCAACCCTACCTATGGGTTGGGGGGTCAAAATTAGACCCCATTAGGTGTTTTGGGAAGGTAAAAAGGTGAAATGTTTATTGCACTTTCTTTCAAGTAATTAATTTTGTCCTTAAGGGGGTGTGGGCTTAGATGGTGTGTGTAAGTAATATGTCATTCCTTCAACCACTTATTAATTGTGCTTTGGAATATGAGGTTGACTAAGGTGATGTGGAGGGGAGAGGAAATGAGGTGGCATCCCACTTGGAGCCACATCACCCTCCTCTCTTCCTTTTCTATTTATTGAAATTATTTTGCTTGTTTGGGGGTTACTTCATTATTTTTGCTCTTGCATTTTTGGAAGAGTTAGAGGATTGTTGGGAGTGCTTGTGGATTGTTGGAGCTTGTGGATGCTTTTACTTTGAGGAGCTTGGAGTTTTACTCTTGGAACAAGCTCTACTATGGAAAGGTAGGAGCTTTACCTTGTTTATGTTTTAATTTATTTTGTGTATATATGCTTGTGTTGAGTATTGGTTTCTTTGGAATGCTTGTTGGGTGTGGGTATATTTCTTAAGTTTGGAGTAGGAAGAGACTATGGGGATACTTCATGTAGGGAGGCATAAGAGTTTACACTTTTTTTGTAGGGATTTTGTGTTGGGTGCCCCATCTTGTACAAGGAACGCTTGCATTTCTTTCTTGTTTCTTTTATGAGGGAGGCATAAGAGATTGACAGAGGATTAAGAGTATGTGGGAGGTATAAAGGGTACTTGAGGGAGGCATAAGATTATGTAGGGGATTTGAGATATGCATTGGAGGCTTTAAGGTGGGCAACCCATTCCCATTGGGAGGTATAAGTGGCCTCCCATAGGTCTTGCTCTTTTGGATTTCATTTTAAGCCTTGTTTTTTTATTGTTGAGTTGAATTTGGTTGAAATGGTTGTGAAATATTTGTTTGTGTTGTGGAATCTTATTGTTTCCATGTGTTGGAATTATCTCCCATTGTAATGTGGTTGGGGCTCGAGGGACAATGGAGAGGATGGTTTCTCCTCTTCATTGGATATCTTGGTTGGGTGGAGAGCATTTCCTCTCCCCCCATTTTGTTGTGAATAAAACAAACCTTGGAGGAGCTATCTTGTTGGTGTTGTGTAGCTTGGAGATTTTGGTGGAGTACCTAAGAAGATCCTTCTTGTAACAAGACTTTCTTTGTGTTATTCCCACTTAGAGTGGAGGAACTTGTAATATTGCATTTTACTTTTAGCTTATATTCTTGTATGTTTTCCCCTTTAAGTGGAGGACATTGTATTGAACTTGTGAAGGAAAATTGCATTCCATTGTTGGTTATGAAAGTTGTATTATATATTGAGAAGAAGAAGAAAGATTTGTGTGGTAAAGTTAGTTTTGTGAAATGGGAAAGAAAGTTCATTACCTTGTTTGAAAGTTGTATTGTAGGAAAGGAAAGTTTTCTTCATTGTTGTATTTGTATTATTAGAGATGAGAATGAAGAAATATTAAAGTTCATATATTACTTAAAGGCATGCATTGAAAAGTAAACTATCTTCTTGCATTTCCTTATATTGTTGTAGGAAAGTTGAGCTTTATTTCAAGTGGATGGGAAGAACTTAAATTTTAAATTGTTACTTGGTTGATTTACAAAATATAGAAAATTCGTAATACTAGTAAGGGGAAAAGAAATTTAGTCCTCCTCTACCTTTCATACAAACTTATCAAATTGTTAAAGAAGAAAGCTTTAGTGTACAAAAAAATATGTATATGTGAAACTCAACTTGTTAACACTATTACCTACAAATTTATTATTAAGTGGTAGGGTTAGTAATATTTTAAATGTTATTGACAAGAAAATAGTTATTAGAATGATCCATTGTTTCTAATATATATATATAGATAGATAGACACACACACACACACACACATATAAATATAAATATACATACACACACACACATATAAATATAGATATTTGTATATATATAAATATTAATATTATATATATATATATAAATATATACTATATAAAATAAATTTTGTTATTAATAAGCTTTAAAAGAAAGATAATGTAATCACATTTTTTTTTCATAGTCGCGGCCTACAAAGTAGTAAAGGCGAGTTGTTTGTTTTATTGTTGTGGAGATTGGGGTGGGGAGGGGTGGAGACCCCAACCCCACCCCATTTAATATAAATGGGGTGGGGGTTGGGGTTGCCGACCCTCCCACCCCCTAATTTAATAAAACCCCAACCCAATATACTTGTACCACTAAACATGAAGCTCTTACCCACCTGCACACTTTATTTTTACTTTGTCACGGTGCATGTATCTTAGGGTTTCCACAGACTCTTCCTCATACATCGACACACACACACACACACACACACACACACACACACACACACACACACACACACACAATACACACACACACACACACACAATAGTAAAACTTATATGTGTATATATAAAATACAAGAGTTCAGAACATATTAGTAATTTTAGGATTTTCAATAAAGAATAGTAAAAAAAGTATATATATATATATAAACATATATATATATATATATATACATATATATATATATATATATATACATACATATATACATATATATAGCACACCTCAAATTTCACTATATCCTTAAAATGGAAAATAGCCATATACCCATTTGGGTAAATATAACGAAAATACAAGTGAAATAATTTAAACTAATACTTTGAAACCCTAAATGAGGGTATACACAAAATAAGAAAACAAGAAAACTTGTAAGCCTCTTCACAAGCTTGGAATGGTTTTTATGGATTACCATCATCCTCCTTTAACTTACAAAATAAAATAGAAGCAATGAGGTAAATGAAATGAGAAAGGAGACTTCATAAGGATGTTTTAGGGTTGGTTAATTTTTTACACATCAAGGGACTAAATTGAATCCATCTAAGGGATGAGATTCATCCCTATAAAAGTAGGTGGAGAGTGGGTGAGTGGGAAATTACCTTTTAATTTAAATGTTTTAATTTCAAAATATGGGTTGACTATTTTAAGGGGTCACTTTTTGGGGTAATGAAGGGTCTATTATTCCAAACCCAACTTTTAATATGGGACCTTGCTAGTTGTTTCAACCTTATATAAATTAAATAACCTTGGTATTTAATTTAATTGGCCACTTTTACCCTTGACACCCCATGGGGGATTATTCAACTTAGTAGGAATTAATTTATTATTTGAATAATCCTTAGGGAGATTAAACTTGCTTAGTCAAAACAAGGTATTAAAGGATACTGTAGGTTTTAAATATTGTGTTATCATGGAATATTATTTTTATTTGTGTCATCACCTTAGAGACATTAATGTGGCAACTGTCATTTTTGAAAACTTTTATGGGCACGCTTTTCAAAAAATATTCCTTAATTTTTGTAACTAAACTTAAGTTGTTCTTGGGTCTCGCGCGCTCATTTTTAGTGGGCATTACAGTTTTAGGGTTAATGGGTCAATGTTTAATGTTTAGGGGAAATGAATTAGGGTTTAGAGCATATGGTTTAAGGTTTACGTTTTAGGGTTCAAGGTTTAGGGTTCATGATTTAGGGTTTAGAGCTTAGGGGTTGGGGTTAGGTTTAGGTTTTAAGGTTCAATGTTTAGGAAAAAACACTCTAATGGTATTGATCCTTATGCACTTGATCTTCGGTCTACGTAGGGATTACAAAGTGAAAAATTCTCTTGATCTTTTGCTCTACAAGGATCGACAAACCTCATATGTTACACATCTCTAGGAAACAAGTTTCTACCACATATACTTGTGTTATTCAATGAAAATTTATTCACACTCTGAAAAAAAAAAATCTATTTTCTCATATTTCCATGTATGGTAATATGGAAGCCAGATGACCCATTAGAAGCTGGAAAAAATAACCACATTCTCAAATTGACATTCATGATTCACTCGATATATGTACAAATTCACAAGAACCTCTTCTTCCTTGAAAGTGTCTCTTTTATCTCACTAAATTAGTAAGGATTATGCATAATCCGAGAAAGTTTACATTTCTCATGAAAGATATGGTTTTTTCCACATAGTTGTCCAACATTGTAGTCCAAACTATAAATATTAAATAATTATTCAAAAGAGCATAAAAATGATCAAATATGAAAGTATATCCTAATCTTTGAGACCCATAAATAACATTGGACTTATTATTCTCAATTTATAACACTCTTGGAATTCAAAATATTTCACAAGATATATAAAAGGTAGATAATTGTATTGGGTAACATTTCTTTGTATTGAATTATTCTCGGATCTCTAGCATTTCCATTCTTCAAAATATCGGTAGATAAAAGGCATCAAATTGTGATGACTCTCTTTGAATGTTATGCCTACGAAGCGGATGAAACATTTTCAATTTAATACTCTCTGTCAATACAAATAATAATGGGTAAGACACAAAATACTCTAATGAGTGAAATAGTTACCATGCGATGGGAAAAAGAAGATAACTGTATTGGGTAACATTTCTTTGTGCAAGCTTCCCATAGGGAAGGGGTTGCTTAGAAAAGGGTTGTACCAAAATTTTCTTGGATATATGGCATTTCCCTCCTTCAAAATTTTTGTACTAATTTCAATCATTCTCATTAGTATCTTGTTTTTATAATTCTTTCCAAAACTATCCATAGGATCAAATATGCAAAAAATGGCATCTACATTTAGTATTCTTATACAACTATCAATTGAGTATTCATGTACAAATACCTTATTTATGAGGGTGGGATGAGTAAATGAATGGATATGACATCTACCTTATTCCTTGTAATGCATATTACACATCTATGCCAAAAAAATTCTCTCCACATACACTTGTGCTCTTGAATGCCAATTTCTTCACACTCGAGACTAATTTCACATTTCTCATATTTCCATGTATGGTATTATGCAATCCTGGATGATCCATTGGAATCTAGAAACAATAACCACATGCTCATATTCAAATTCATGATTGACTTTGATACATGTTCATATTCACAAGAACCTCTTCTTCCTTCAAAGTTCCTAGTTTGTCTAGTAATGATGTCTCACTATATCTAAAGATCGAGGAATACTGAGGTTTGTGGTAGGATTGGACATTGAGGAATCATCGATTGATCGAATCAAAATGTCATTATATCTATAGAAAACATTTAAAACATGGGATTAATGCATCTTGGAAAATAAAAGTGAACCTCAAAATCCTCTCAAATTGTGAGCTTACACAAGCACTAAACATATCAAGATGTTTTCTTCAAATGAAATATTCATTCTTGATAGATTATAACTAAAAGAATTATTCAAAAGAGCTTAAAAAATGATAAAATTTTCTTGATTTCCTAATTTGTTAGACCTAGAAATACGCTAAAATTTGTTTAGGGTTTAGAGTTCATAGTTTAATGTTCAAGGTTTAAGGTTTAGGGCTTAGGGTTTAGGTATTAGGCCTCAAGGTTTAGGGGTTATTTTTAGGGCCTAGGGTTCGGGATTAGGGTTTATTGTATAGTGTTTAGGGTTCGTGTTTAAGGTCTCAAGGTTTAGGGTTTAGAGCTCATAGTTCAAGAATGAGGGTTTAGTGTTTACTATTCAAGGTTTAAGGTTTATTATTTAAGATTTAGGATTTAGGGTTTAGGATTAAGTGTTGAGGTTTTAGGGTTTAGCTTTATTGTTTAATATTTAGGGCTCGTGGTTTAGTGTTTAGGGATTAGGGCTATGGTTTAAATGTTTAAGGTTTAGGGTTAAAAACTCGTGGTTTAGGGTATAGTGTTTAGGGCTTAGGGCTTAGGGTTGAGGGTTAAGGGTTTAGTGATTAGGGTTAATGGTTGATGGTTTAAGGTTTAGAGTTTAGGGATAATGGTTAAGGGTTAATTTTTTAGGGTTTATGTCTTAGCGTTTAGGATTTAAGGTTTAAGGTTTAGCGTTTAATTTTATGGTTTATGATTTAGGGCTTAGGGTTTAGGGTTTAGGTCTCGGGTTTAGGGTTCAAGGTTTAAAGTTTAGGTCTTTGGGTTACGGCTTAGGTTTTAGCATTTAAAGTTCATGTTATAAGTTTTTCACTCAAAAACACAAACCGATGTTTTAAGAAGGTGTTTTCAACTCACAAAAATTTTCCCCATCCTCATTAGATCCTTACCCATGGTAAAACATATTCTATTTATGATAGTACCCATTCCTAGAGGTACTTATCAACTTTTAAAAATATTAACCTATCACCATATGGTGATCATCTCTCTAAATCTTACAAATTTAGGGTCGCTTTTGTCTAGAATTACGAAAGGGGTTGCTACACTATCTTGAAATTATTCATTAAACCTTAAGTATTAGAGAAAATGGATATTACAATATGTATAGGATTCACATATCTTTCTAGTGCATGTTTTTTTCCCTCTAACTTCTTTCAAAGCTCCCAAAATCATTTCAAGAAGTCAAATTTCACCTTTAGAGTATTTGTTCCCTACACATAGAAATCAACCCGTTCTTGAGAATATTGTCCTTCAATAAGTAAACCTTTCCTAAATCTTCCTAAACACTCCAAAAATATCAATAACCAATCCAAAAGGCCCCAAAACCTAAACAATGTCTATATTCTTTTACATAACATATATCGATTGTATAATTTAAACCCCAGAAAGCTTGAAGGCGTTGAATGCTAAAATCATGAAAAATACATATGTACTGACTAGATTAGAATCTAAAAACTATCTTCTAAATTGTGATAGTTGAAGCTATGAGACTAGTTCCATAATGTTTAGAGTGATCGTAAAATCTTATATTTACTAAAATAAATTTAAAGTATAAGTTTTTCTTATTATTTAAATTCAACATTTGTTTTTGTAAATAGATGCATGCCACAAAGCACATATACTACATAACACATAGAGCATGGTCACGTTATAACACACTCATGTTTCATCTTGTTGATGTTTGGAATACCCAATCCATAGGCTTGGATTTTCCTTGGATATCCAAACCAAAGGTTTGGACTTTGTTCTACATGTGATTAAAATCGTGTGTGACAGAAAAAAAATCAACATTTCACATGTTCGCCCCAAAATATCATGCATTATAACATAATATTAAAAATAAATTATACTATGATCTCGATCTAGGTTTTTCCTTGATGATGATATAATTATTTTTGAAATCCAATCATTTTAAGTCTTTCATCCATAACTTCTTTTACTAGTGCCTTGTTTTTTTGCAAAACCGTATGCATATGTTTTAATTCACAATTTATGATATTTTCATCCAAATTGTTTTTCAAAAGTAGTTTTTTCTATAATCCATTCTATACATACTAAAAAAATGACTCTTTTTCTCAAGCTTATGGGGGTGGACACAAAAATGTTTCATTTTCTGGATATGTGCACTTTGAAAATTAATAAAAATTAAACATTCTTCCAAAAATTATGAAAAATTAGTGGGACCTCGTACAGGTCTTAGCTAACTTTCCATAAAGGGATTTGAAAAATATTTTATAAAACTCAAAAAATGGGGGACACACACAATAGGTTTTAATATTTTTTGACACAAAAATAAACATAGTTTGTGTGTGCACCACATTTAACCCTCTTAATATCAACCATTAAAAAAATAGTAGTTTAGATACTATATTCCGATCTCTGTAGTACTTATTATTATCACTTTGTCAAATTTTGAGCATGGGCATGCCGAATTATTTAATGAAGTTCAATTTTTACCGATTTCTGAAAAATATGTCCTTTTTTACCCCGTTTGGCTCCCCATTTCCATGCAAATTACCCCTTAGTAATTGTGTTCTATTATATTCTAATATATTGGTGACTCTAAAGTTAGATTTGATAAATTATATTTTTGTTAAATCATTTTGTGAACCCCTCTCTTTCTCGAAATCCTTACCATAGGATCTACAAAACCCTCATGGCTAAAAATAATCCTCTTCTCCTTGTCTAAGATAAACTTAGTGATCTTTATCATTATAGTTAATGTGATTCGAGGATTCTCAAATAACTTCTTTATCATGAAATATAAGGAAGAATTAAGATGATTTCACAATGTTTGATTGAAGATGCCACAATGAATGACACCAACATGGTAAGAGGCCCAACTATAACAAGAATCTTGATGTAGAAAAAATTAATTATGAATTAGATATGTGATATTACAAATTGGAAATTTGATAGCCAAAAGAAATGTAATTTTGAACACACTCATAAGAGATGTTGATAGATCATGGTGTTATTGATAATGTATGAACCGATAGAAGTATTGATGTGTAATGAATCAGAAGTGAATGTAGCATGATAATCATGATCTGAAAATGAAATGGTTGGTGGGATTACATCAATGAAAGTGACAAGGAAGTCAAGGGGCCCCAATGAAGGAGGGGGCACAACTTGATATGTATGATTAGTAGAAGAATCAAAAGCTTGTGTGTCATGCTTAGGCAAAGGGTCATTAAATATTTTTAGCTTTTTATTATCATTGACCATCTTAACAGTAGATGGCTCAGGGAGCTTGATTTAATTATTTTAAATAAGATCTTCAATGAGTTGCTAAATTTTGAAGAAATTATATGTAGATTTCGAATGCATTGGTGATAATACCATTTATTTTCTTCATCATAATTGTGGCCATGGGGAAGGATGGATTGTGATTGAGTGGAGGTGAAGAGTAATTAGATTGCTATCAAGGAGTTTGGGTAATAGAAAGAAAGGTGCATATGTTAATTTGGTGAAATTACTCTTTCGAGGTTATCATTAGATATTTTCAGAAGAGAGACAACATTGATTATTTTGTTTTCTTCTTTTGGCTTACGAGATGGCTTGAATGTTTATTTATATTGAAATATATAAGAAGACAATGATGAAGTATTTTTATATGTGATCTTTCCCATATAAAGTATTTTGGCTTCACACATTTTGATCATATGACATAATTTATCAAATGAAGGAGAGGATTCAAATATGACACTCTCTTAAAGTGGTGGAAAGAGACTTTGCACAAAAATATCTTGTAATTCCAAATCGAAAGTACATTTGTCATTTTAGGTAGATTGTTCTTATAACATAATACATAGTCTACTAGATGATCATTAAATATTTTTGATTTGAGTGAGTTGTGCATAAGATATATTAGTGCCAATATTTATTGAAAAATGAGAAATAAAATCATTGGATAAATATGTGAAATAAGTTATCAAGTGAATAGGTAGATCAAAAAACCAACACATGGCGTAATCCTAAAGACTCTAGGAAATAGCTTGGCTAGAAATGTTTTATCATCCACATAATCGAGACATAACACATGAAATGATATGATATTATCTTGAGGGTAACCATGTCCATTAAATCTAGAGAAATTAGGGGTGATAAATTTTGGAGGAAGTGGATAAGCATAAATTTCGGGTGTAAAAGGAGTGTGTAGAAGAAAGGAAGAATAAAGAGATGAAGAAGAGTGTGAAGTAGCTAGGTGAAGTTGACTAATTTGAAATTATAGATATTTATATAAAGAAGCTAGGTATTGTGTGAAAAAGAAGATATTTATTGAGTGTGAGAAATAATAGGGTGTGAAATGGTTGGTAGGAGTAGGAACAAACATGGGAATAGTAGAAGTAGGTGGAAGGGTAGAAGAAGGAGGTTGTGTTGCAATAGGAATGGAAGAAATATTAGAGGTGGGAGGGTTAAGCTCAGCTATATTGGTGGCCTCCTCACAAGAATTAAATAAAAGGATATCTAGATCTTGGGATTCTTCAGCAATATGAACATTAGTATCATGAAGGTATTCATCAAGAAAGGGGCATATGTTTCAGCAATATTAAAAATATGAGAAGATGCATAGAGGAAAGGTTGGTTTCAAGTGATGGGTTCACCAAATGATTTGATTTAATTTGAATTAAATCCAAATATTGGAGAGTCACTACTGAAATATTTGATGTAAAATTTTGAAATACTTAAATGAAACAAGAAAACTAAGATGTAAAGTATAAAACCATAAGAAAATAAGGAGATAGTACTTAGCTGATTTTGTGTGTATTCTCGGACTAATTTGGGTAGATATAAGTGATGAATGGACTAGGAATAGTTTCTTTACTTCTCATTGTAAATTATGAAATGCACAAATGAGGTGAGACATGAGCACTAGGGGTGCTAGATACCACTTCTCGTGTTGGTGATGACACAAGAGGTCATGATTAGATTTATGTTGTTTCACAAAAGTGCCACAATTTCTCTAATTTAATCACCTTTTGTTCACAATATGATCATTCAAGGTACTTGTAACCTATAAGACAAATATTCACTAGCAAAATCCCACAAACCACATAAAACCTAAAAAGGAAAATGCATAATGGGGAGTCGAACTAATCTTAATGGTCTCCTCGAGAGAGAAGCTATGAGTGAGCGCTACACTACATCTCAAAATCTATGTAGTTCTTGTGAGTTTGTGTAGAAATTATTCCCTAAGATGCGCTAGTGTAGGTTACACAGTGATAATAGGCTATAGCTAGAATGTAGCATTGTAGTAGAATGTGTGTATGGAATAGAATGAACTCCTCTTCCTATGTTGTGTATGCAGAGTATTTGTAACCCTAGTTACTTTAATGGATGTTAGATGGATTTATTTCACTACCTTTTGAATGCAATATTAGGTGATAGTAGAAGTGTTTAGTTTTTGGTCCTTAATTTTGAACACATAAATATGTATCTATATGATTCCCTTGTTTAAATTTCGTAATTGACAAATGGAAGGTAGAACCATAAATGAAAAAAATTGACAAAATATAAAAGAGACCCAAAATAAGTGATTAAGGCGAAAAAAGTGTAGTGCGCACTTCCCTTTGACATTTATTATTGTTGATTTTTATAATATTGACTATGCTTATGGACATTTTGTATTATTTTGACTTAGCATGATGGTAGATGTAAGAGATAGTGGACTACTTTTTATTTCGATTCATACTTGATGCATGTGGATTATTAGAGACATTTTTTATTGATTTTGATATGATGTTGACATGGTTATACATATTTATGACATGTGATATTTCATCATATTGTGTAGACCTAGATAATTGAACTAATCTTATGATCCTATTGATATAGATGAAATGTGGAATCAAGATGTTGTTAGAAATTGTAAATGATATCATTACTTGCCTAGATGTTGTTTTGATTCATATATAGATGATTGTGGATTTACATTGCATATTGTATCTTGGATGATTTGATGTGGCCACAAGGCCGAAGGAGGTATTATGTGTTTTGCAAGTAAATTTATATTCACAATAAACAATGGGGGATTGGAGACAAACCACATTGGAATGCTAGGTGAATTCAACAAGGGTCACCATGGCAACATGTATTTTTTTGTATGTGTGTTTGAATTGTTGTTGGGGGATTCCCATGGGGGATCACCTCTAATTGTGACCAAGGGGTTTATGTGTTGTCTTTCATTTTGTTTCCTTTATTTAATTTTAGTATGTGAATTTTAGTGATGTAATTTCCTTGTATTAATTATTTAGATTTTGGTTTATATTCCCTTTTATCTTTAATGAGTTTAGTTGTCTTATTTGAGTTAATTTAATCTTGTTCTAAACTAATTATGAATGGGTCAAAGGAATTCATTTATTAGACTAGATGGCTCTTGGGTTTTGTGTTGTAAGTTGAGTGCTTGGGATCTTGAGTGTTGTACACTCTACCCCTTCATGGAAATTCGAATTTGGCCTTAAGGGCCAATTTTGAAGGCTTGTGGGACAAGTTAAACTTGTTCCACACCTCTTAAATTGCTATGCCAACCCTACCTATGGATTGGGGGTCAAAAATAGACCCCATTAAGTGTTTTTAAAGTAAAAAAGTGACATTTATTGCACTTTTATTACATGGGTTTAAAAGTTTGTCCTTAGGGGGTGTGGGGTCGAATTGTGTGTGTAAGTAAATTTTCATTCCTCTCACCCACAAATTTATGGTTCATTGGGGTTGAAGTTTGACTTGTGAGATGTAGTTGAGGATGAGTAATGTGGCATCCTACATGGAGCCACCTCACCCTCCTCTCTCCCTTTTCTATTTATTCAAGTTCTTTTTCTTGTTTGGGAATTACTTCATTTCATTGTGTTGTTGCATTTTTGGGAGTTAGAGGATTTTGGAGTGCATGTGGAATTTTGGAGCTTCTTGGTGATTGTTTGGGCTTGAAGTAGCTTGGTGTGTGGCTCTTGAATAAATATCTACAATGGAATGGTAGGAGTTAAACTCTTGTTAAATGTTTTCTTTTATTTGGTATGCATATGTGCTTGTTTTGAGTGTTTTTTTATGCTTCTTGGGTGCTTGGGTAGATTTCCTAAGTATGATGTAGGAGGGGACTATGGGTAGAATTCATGCGAGGAGGCATAAGAGTTTATTTGATGTTTTGGAGGGAGTTTGGGTTGGGTGCCCCACCTTGGACAAGGAATGTTTGCATTTCTTACTTGTTTGATTTATGAGGGAGGCATAAGAGAATGTGGGAGGCATAAGAGGTACTTGAGGGAGGCTTAAGAGTGTGTAGGGGTTTTGTGATATGTGTTGGAGGTTTTGAAGGTGGGAACCCATTTCCCATTGGGAGGCATAAGTGACCTCCCCATAGGTTCTTGCTCCTTTGGCTTTTCATATTTGAAGCCTTGTATATTTTGTTTTCCTTCTTATGTTGTAGTGAAGTTGAATGTGCTTGGAATGGTTGTGAAATAATTGGTTTGTGTTGTGGAAGCTTGTTTGTTGCCATGTGTTGGATCCACCTTTCATTGATATGAGGTTTGGGCTCGTGGGCCAATGAGGAAGATGGATTATCCTCCTCATTAGATATTTTGGTTGGGTGGAGAGTGTTGCCTCTCCCCCCATTTTTGTTGTGGATCAAGAAAATCATGAAGGAGATATCTTGTTGGTGATGTGAAGCTTGGAGCTTTTGTTGGAGTCCTTAAGAAATTCCTTCTTGGGAGAAACCTCATTGTTACTCCCACTATAGGTGGAAGATTTGTAATATTGTGTTTTTCTTTAAAGGAAATGTTGTTTTGTAAGTTGTAATATTATTTGAAGGAAGCTCATTGAAGAGTTTTAAAACTTCTTTTCTCTTTAAAATTGTAGTATGGAAAGAAAAGAATCGGAATCGAAATCATGTGGAAAAGTTTAGTTGAAAGTTGTATTGTGGGAAGAGGAAGTTTACCTTCATTTTGTAATTGTATGTTAAAAAGGGGAAATAAATAAATGTGTTTGTAAAGATAGTATTGCTGAAATAGAAAAAAAATCTATAAAAGGGAATTATTGATGCATAATCACAACACCCCGAATGGCCTCGTGATCTGAGTGGGGTATTTGGTGTGATTGCATAACATGGGACCATCTCTTAAGATGTGGAACTTGCTGACCTGAGATGAACCTCCAAAGAAAGCTAATTCTTTGCTCTTGAACTACCCCCACAATCTACTTTAGTGCAGAAAAAATTCAAATCAAGAATCTATCCTAATCTAACCATCCAAGGAGATAGGGCAGAGAGAGAAATACATAAAAATAGAGCCTACAATAAAGTGCTGATACACTAGAAAAGGAAGTGAGATATTATGTTAAGGGAGGAAGAAATAGAGAAAAGGGGACTCGAGAGAGGTCGGGAAGATGTGACATTTTTCTCAGACCCATGTCCAAATCCACCATTAAAACTCCATGAAACATGACATCCCGCACCTACGCAAAATGTGAAATACATGCATAGAAAATAGATCAGAAATGGAGAGGCATGGGGAAATAATAAAATACGAGAAAGGGTTGAAGAATGCCAAAAAATCATGAGTTTATTGCTCTAGAAGGTGCACAGACCATTATATTTTTTTGTGCATCAAAGGCAAAAATAAGCTTTCTAAGAATAGGAGAAGGCTTATAGCTCAAATGGAGTTGGAAATTTATTTTTTCAGAGTTTCCCACACTTAGAATGTCTCTCCTTTCTCAAATGAGAAGTGTTTTCAATATATAGAACGTTGAGGTGAGAGAGAAAGAAGAAAAAATCGGATTCTTCTTTGAAATCTCAACCACTAACCATCAATGCCCTACAAATCTACCTATAATCTATCAATCTGGTTTCCCCATGTCTATTTGGTATGTTGGAGAAGGAAAGATGGAAAATTAGATCAGATCTGGGTAGTTGAAGTAATCGGATCCCGTATTAATGGATTGAAATACTTTTTCTAGATTTTCACCCATCAAATCCTACTAAAAATAATATTTTATGCTTCCATGGCATAGAGGATGTTGAGATCTTTCCAATGGGACTAAATTTTTTTATTTTCGAGCACCGGATCGAAATTTATTCCCATTTGAATATTTGAATCGAATCCGTAGAAAAATGGTGAAAAAAATTGTTTTGCAAAATGGATCCACAGCCCAACGAAATTACAACTTTTGATTTTTGCACAAGAATTACAAAAGTGCAAAAGTTCCCACATGCCCTCGAAAGCCCACAAATTATAATTTTTCATTTGGTAAACAAACCTCCTCGGGCTCGTGGGCCCACACTTGCAAACTGCACTTTTTGAGAAAGTTACAAAAAATCCAAAGTTCCCCACATGGCAAATTTGGCAGCGGACTGCACCGCCTCCCCCAAATGTAATTTAGTCTTGACGCGTGGCTTCTTTGGGCATCAAAAGTGGTGTAGCTTACTTTTATACTTTTAAGATTTTCATAATAAAAACTAACACTCCAAATTTCCTACGACGACACCTTCCCTCTTTGACTGAAACATGGCCATGAGTCCCTTTTTCGACATTTTGTGTACTTTTGGTTTTGACTAAGTCCCTCTATTTGGAAAAGGATTTATGTCTCTCTGACTTGGGACATTTGGAGGCTTCCTACTCATTTGGAGACTCTATTTGGACTCGACATTTGAAGTTCCATTGATTGACACATGGAGAGCTGGCACATGTTCGGGGGGACAACTGCTTTTGGATTCGCCCCCTGAAAGAGCACCAAGGGACATGTGGAGGCTTCCCCAGCCTGTCCCGAATTGGGAGCTTGGAATTTTCAATGGTCGATGTCCCATTTTTTTCCTTGGACAAGTGGAGGGTTGGTACTTGTTCAGGGTCTCTCTTTGGGCCATGCCTTTGAAGATGCACTACATATGTAGAACAGATGGACAATGAGACACGTGGAGGCTTCCACTGGTCCTTTTATACTTAACCGATTTGGACTTGCTCTGCCCCTATTTTTACTCTAGCCACATGGTGAGACCGAAGCATGTTTGAGGACCACCTCCAAATTTTAACCTTGAGGATGCACTTGAGTTGATGTGGACGATTCCACTCACTCCTTTATATTTAGCCAATTTAGGATTTCTCCTCTCTCAGTCCCTGACTACATGGCAAGCCTACGCTTGTTTGGGGTCTCCATTTTGGATTCTACCCTTGGAATTGTGCCGATGAGGCACATGGCACCTTCTGTGACTCTTCTCTATACTTAGTTGATTCAACAGCCATCTCTTCCCCCTTTCAAACTCTTGGCCACGTGGTGAGCCCGCGTACACTTGGTGACCCACTCTTGATTCACCTCTTGAAGTTGCGCCATTGAGACATGTGGGGGCTTCTTCTGAGTCTCTTATACTTAGCTAGTTCAAGGCCTCAAGTGAACACCTCCTTAAGTTCTAACTACGTGGAGGCTTACGCTAACCTCGCTGCTTCTTGGCTTTGAGTCAACTCGTATGTGAACTCTGAAACTTCAAGCCCTTTCTTTGATTTTCTCCTATTGAGCTCTTATCTCTTTTAAGTCTCGTTGGCCTCCTTCATGAACCTTTCCCCTTCATTGTTGGATCTGAAATGTGGGCTTGTATGATGACTGAATAACGGCCTTAAATTTTCTTACGTACGAGTAGTGTTTGATCAATTTTTCTAGGGGGAAAATTGGGATAACATTTTGTGACTCACGGGGACATCTGCTGCTTTAGATGAAGAGACAAATAGCCTCAAAATTATCCATTGGGCATGGAGTCATGAATGAGAGCTTGTGCTGATCTTGTCCCTAAAATGCGAGCCCAACTACTTGCGCTTGGCAAGCTTGAGCTTGCCCTCTGCCTGTCCAGCACCCTTAATTTTCATAAGAAAATCTTGAAGGTGAGGTTCTAAGAGTAGAAAATTGTAATGACCTAGGGATTTCACCTATTCCTAAAAATGAACCTTGTAGAAACCTGATTTTAGTTTCTCTGTATTTTCTTCATTTTGAAACCATAAAATTTTATAGGTAACTATGGGTCTCCCACCATAAATATTGAAGGGCATGGCGCATTATACCTCTAGAGCAAATACGATAACAAAACTTATATACAAAGATTAAATCATACATGCCTCAAATAAGACATGAAAAGTGTGCAAAATCACTTGTTCTCGCTGAAAGTAAATCTAGTCCTACTCCCACACTAACCCTAACAAAGAAAATCTAAATAAAGCTAATATATAGGAAAGGAGAAATAGCTTCCCTTTCTAAGAAAATGTGGCCATGTATATGATTTGGCACTCGAACATGGTTCTTATTATGAGTGAGAATCCGACAGAGGCTGATCTTCCACACAAATCATCAAGGTATCAACTCCTGAGACAAGAAAATTCCTCTTTTAGTTATTCTCCATTTGGATTGAAGAGGAATTATAATTGATCTTTGGTGCTTTGGAGCTCATCCTCATGCCCTGAAGTGGGCATGACTTGTTTTGGCTTCTCCCTTGGCTCTAATGAAGCCAAGTACCTGATTGGGCACACTATGGTCCTTTGAATGTGCCCATAATTATGAATTTCAACTCCATGGATGGAGTCTTCCTGTGGACCTTCTTGGGTGGATGTTTTGGAAGATATGGTATCCTCATGCTCTTTCCCTTCCTCCTCAAAATATCATGGAAGATTATGATCCCCCAACCTTGGTTCCAGAGGGCCGCTACGAGACACATGTTGCTTTACTTGAATGCTCTCTCCATGGAAATAGACTCATGTGCTTGGAAGGAGGATGATGGAGGAGAAAATGATGTGATCTCCTTTGGCGTGTCTCCATCAAATCAATCCTCCAAGTCGATAGATAATCCACCTCCTTGTTTTCCCTGCTGCGTGTGCTCGACCTCCTCCATGGTGTCCTTTAGATCTGTAATTTTCTCACCATGGTTACCCTCATTCTCAAATATGAAGTTTGAAAGCTCAAACTCTTCTTCGACATTAGAGCTTGAAGGGGATGAAGTGGGAGGAAGAACTGAAGGTTCTTTTGTGGCTTGCTCTGCACTTGTTGCTTCTGAAACCGTATTGTTCTCCTCCATAACTGTGCCCTCTGGAGCTAACTAATTTTAATCTAGAAAAAGTGCCCATATGATTTCCTTTTCCCGTTGGAGTCGTATGAGTCACTCCATTCTTCAACTATCCTGTGAGCTATCAAACATGATGACGTTGGTTGGGTAAGGTGCATTGGTAGGGGACTATTCATTTATGGTATATCTAGGTAGAGGGGACTTAGAATAAAATGGGAGGATGGACGCAGAAGGGATGGAAGATGCGCTAGATTTTGAGCCTCCATTTATTCCACCCATTTTGTAATTTGGGCAACATCTCGGTGATGAGGTGCAACTTCGCTAGCGCTAAACTAGCACTGGTACAAGAGACCAACCCATGGACAAGGGACCTTGTAGCCAACTTCAGCTACCATTATGAAACACTTGAATTTAAGTTGCATCATGTCCATCTCCATCTTTTGCACTGCCTCTTAAAATCAGCTTCATCCTAGGAGTTTTCACCATCATCCGCATGAACTTGTTCTTCATAAACATTTTGGTTATAAAAACATGGGTTATATGCATTTTCAAGATAATGGGGCTTATAAAACTGATTTGGAGGAGGATTTTGAAACTATGGGGATTGAGGGAAATAGTTCTATTGCTGTGAATGAGAATTCCATGGTAGGAAAGAAGTCATGATTGCACAACTTCATGGGATGGAAGAAGATGAATGATGTGGAAAGAATAGTGGTTGGAAATGGATGGGAAGAATGTCTATAACTCATAGAATTGGTTGTTGACTAGATGGAGTCGCTAGATGTTCTTTAGATGTGCCTCAATCAATGGAATCTAACCAAGAACACATCAAATTGATGAAATGAAGTGGTAAGGTGTTTCAGACCTATACCACCAAGCGTGCAAAACTATTTATGCATAATCACAACACCCCTCAAATGGCCTCGATATCTCAGTGGGGCATTCAAAGGTGTATTGATCTGCATAACATAGAACCATCTCTCAAGATGTGGGGCTTACAGACATGAGATGGACCCCAAGAGAAAGTTGGTTCTTACTCCTAAACTACCTACCACAATCTACTCTAGTGCATGAAAACTAATCTATCCTAATCTAACCATTCCAAGGAAAAAATGAGAGAGAGAATGCAAGAAAAAAGAGCCTACACTAAATCATTGATACATTAGATAAGAAAAGAGGAGAGATACTCTATTGAAGGAGGATGAAATAGGAAAAAAGGAGATGAGGGAGGTTAGACAGAAGTGACATAAACCTAGATCCTAATCCACCATCAAAACTCCATGAAACACGACATCTTACACCTACAAATGTGAAATACATGCACATAAAATAGATCTGAAAGGGAGAGGCACAAAGAAATAATAAAACATGAGAAAGGGTTGAAGAATGCCACAAAATCATGAGTTTATTTCTCTAGAAGGTGCAAAACCATTACATTTCTACTCAGAGGAAAAAATATGCTTGTCAGGCGTAGGAGAAGGCTTACAACTCAAATGGAGTCGAAACAAATTTTACAGAGTTTCCCCACACCCAGAATGTCTCCCCCATGGCCCGCCTCCTTGCATGTAATTTAGGAATGACACGTGGCTCCTCTCATCAAATGAGAGTGCGGCTTACTTTTATACTTTTACACTTTTAAAAAAAAAAATAAAATTCCAAAGTTCTTGCAACGACCCACCTTCCCATTTTACTTTGACTCGAAACATGACCACATGTTCCTTTGCGGGCATGTTTTGTATTTTTGTTTTGGTGAAGTCCCTCTATTTGGCGAAGGCTTTGTTTCTCGACCCATAACACGTGGAGGCTTCCCGCTCATTTGGAGATAGTGTTTGGACCTGACCTTTAGAGGTGTGCCGATTGAACACGTGGAGAGTGGCACATGTTCGGGACCTACTTTTGGATTTTCCCCCTAAAAGAGTGTCGAATATGTAGTTGTCACTTTTCTTCGATGCCTTTTTTTTTATTGATTATGATATTATCGTTGACTATACTTATGGATATTATTGTAGTTTTTGATTTGGCATGATGTTAGATGTTAGAGATCACAGATTGTTGTTGATTTCAATTCATATATGATGCATGTGGATTATTAGAGACATTTTATATTAATGTTGATATGTTGTTGACATGGTTATATATATATATATATATATATATGTTTTTCGACATGTGATATTTTGTCATATTGAGTAGACCTTTGATAATTGAACTAATGTTGTGATCATTTTGACATGGATGAGATGTAGAATAGAAATGTTGCAAGAAATTGTAAATGATATCATATTTTCCTAGATGATATTTGATTCGTATATAGATGATTGTGGATTTATATTGTATATTTTATCCTAGATGTTTTTGATGTGGCCATGAGGCCGAAGGAGGTGTTATGTGTTTTGTAGGTAAACATGTCACAACAAACATCGGGGGATTGGAGACCAACCACATTGGAATTCTAGATGAATTCAACAAGGTCACCATGGAAACATGTATTTTGTTATGTGTATGTGTTTGAATTTTTGTTAGGGGGAAATTGTGACCAAGGGGTTATGTGTTGTAGTTTGTTTAGTTTCCCTTACTTAATGTAGTATGTGATTTTTAGTGATGTAATTTCCTTGTGTTATTTATTTAGAAAATGATGTATTCTTCCCCTTTGTCTTAATGGGTTTTAGTGTCCTATTTAAGTTAATTAATCTTGTTATTAACTAATTATGGATGTGACCAAAATTTTCATTTATTAGACTAGATGGCTCTTAGGTTTTGTGTTGTAAGATTGAGTGCTTGTGACCTTGAGTGTTGTACACTCTACCCCATCATGGAAATTCAAATTTGGCCTTAAGGGAAAATTTTGAAGCCTTGTGGGGCATGTTAAACTTGTCCCACACCTCTTAAATTTCCATGCCAACCCTACCTATGGGTTGGGGGGTCAAAATTAGACCCCATTATGTGTTTTGGGAAGACAAATTGTAAGTCTTTATTGCACCTTCTTACATGTAATTACTTTTGGTCCTTAAGGGGTGTGGGCATGGATTGTGTGTAAGTAAAATTTCATTTCTTCAACCACTTATTAATTGTGCTTTGGAGTTTGAAGTTTGACTTGTGAGGTGGAGTTGAGGATGAGTGATGTGGCATCCTACATGGAGCCACCTCACCCTCCTCTCTCCCTTTTCTATTTATTCAATTTCTTTTGCTTGTTTGGTTCATTCTTTTGTGCTATTTCATTTTCTTGGAGTTAGAAGATTTTGGAGAGATTTTGGTCTTATGGGAGCTTGTTGGTGATTTCTTGGGTTTGAAGGAGCTTGGAGTTGGACTCTTGGAATAAGATCTACTATGGAAAGGTAGGAGCTTTACTTTTTCTTATGTTATTCCTTTATTTTGTGTTGTGTGCTTGTTTTTGTTGAGTGTTTGGAATGCTTGTTGGGTGCTTGGGTAGATTGCCTAAGTGTGGTGTAGGAGGGAACTATGGGGAGAATTCATGTAGGGAGGCATAAGAGTTATTTCATATAATAGAGGAGTTCAAGTTGGGTGCCCCGTTGGACAAGGAATGCTTGACCTTGCATTTATTACTTGTTCTTGTATGAGAGAGACATAAAAGAATGAGGGAGGCATAAGAGTATGTGGGAGGCATAAGAGGTACTTGAGGGAGGCATAAGAGTATGTAGGGGATTTGAGACATGTATTGGAGGATTTTAAGGTGGGCACCCATTTCCCATTGGGAGGCATAAGTGGCCTCCCCATAGGTTCTTGCTCCTTTGGCTTTCATTTTTAAGCCTTGTTATTTTGTTGTTATTCCTTCTTGTGTTGTAGTTTGAGTTGAATGTGCTTTTGGAACGGTTGTAAAATACTTGGTTTGTGATGTGGAAGCTTTTTATTGTCATGTGTTGGAATCACCTCTCATTGTAATGTGGTTGGGGCTCGAGGGCCAATGAGGAGGATGGCTTCTCCTCCTCATTGGATATTTTGGTTGGGTGGAGAGTGTTGCCTCTCCCCCATTTTGTTGTGGATCAAGAAAATCATGAAGGATATCTCTTGTTGGTGTTTTGAAGCTTGGAGCTTTTGGTGGAGTCCCTAAGAAAATCCTTCTTGTAATAAAACTTCCTTAGTGTTTTTCCCACTTAGAGTGGAGGAACTTGTAATATTGCATTCCATTTTAGCTCACATTCTTGTATGATTTTCCACTTCAAGTGGAGGACATTGTGTTGATCTTGTGAAGGAATTTGCATTCAAATAATTGTTATTAAAGTTGTATTGTATGTTGAAAGAAACAAAAAAGAAGAAGAAAAAAATTGTGTTGTAAAGTTAGTTTTGTGAAATGGAAAAGAAAGTTCATTACCTTTGTTTGAAAGTTGTATTGTAGGAAAGGAAAGTTGTCTTCATTGTTGTATTTGTATTATTAGAGATGAGAAGGAAGAAATATTAAAGTTCATATATTACTCAAAGGCATGTAGTGAAGTAAGTTGTATTGATTCATTTTCATGTAGTGGAGGAAATATATTTTAAAACCTTATTCCCAATAGATGGAAATTGCTTAAGTTTTAATTAGTCTTGGAATAGGCCAATGAAGTAATCTAAGTCCTAACTTTAGTATGTTATCCTCATTTAAAAGTTATTGTAAATCTACTACAATTAGTTAAGGGAAATGAAATGAAATTCTCCTTTCCTCCTATATAATGTTCACTAAATGGACTAGAAGAGAAAGTATTAATGCAAGCTTTTAACTTGCCCATACTACTAGCTACATTTCACTTTCATGTTGATAGCAATGCTAATTTCCTAAACCTTATTAATAATAAAACATTGCTAATAGTGAAAGTTTTACAAATAAGATAATATAGTAATACCAATATACTATTAAAATTAGTTTATTAAATATATATAAAAAGGATACCCTATTGTAAATCTTAGTCAAAGGAAATAATATTCATATTACTATATGATATACATACACACACACACACACACACACACACACACACACACACACACACACACACACACATACATATATATATATATATACACTCACATATGTGTGTGTGTGTATTTAAATAAATGTACTTAAATGTATTAAATAAATAAAATTTTAATTAGTTTAAAAACCTTTTTCAAAAAATAGAGGTTGGTTTTGGGAGGGCCACGGCTTGTCTTTGCCGGTTTGAGTGATTAATATATAGATTGGGTGGGGAGGGGTCGGAGACCCCAACCCCCACCCCATTTAATATTAAATGGGGTGGGGGTTGGGGTCGATGACCCCTACCCATGCCCTAAACATTATTACTCCCCACACTTTTAATCCTCCCCTCTCCGATGTGGCCAATATACACAGTGTTCACCATGTAAAATTCTTTCTAACGACCTATATATTTATACACACACACACACACACACACACACACATACACACACATATATATATATATATATATATATATATATATATATATATATTTAAATTTGGGGTTTTCTTTAAACCTTCAAACAAAAGATAAACAATAAATGATTTCTTAAAATAAATAATTACATGGGTCAATGCATGGTGTTGTGTCCCACTTTTTGTCCCGAAAATGCGAGCCAAAATGGGGAAGGCGCGTTTTCCAAGGAGGGTTCGCGCGAACACACTCTTCGCGCGAACCAGTTTCGCGCGAACAGACACGTAAGCCATTTTTTTCCGCGTGGTGCAATTGAACATGTTCGCGCGAACACTCTGTTCGCGCGAACCCCATTCGCGCGAATTGGGTTCGCGCGAACACCCCTGTATGTATATTGGAGGCTCTGCGGAGGAAATCATTTTCCTCCGCCCCGCCTCCTTCGTGCGAAGTTTGGATCAGAGCCCACCACACCAGGCGAGAGCCCTTTCATAAGTGAGCCCTCCAGCGACGAAGCCCAACAACGATGAGCCAGGTATTTTATTCAAAATCGTACAGGCTTTGATAAGGAAATTCTATTCTGTAAAACATGTGAATTTTCATTCAAAAATCAGCAAAATACATGTGTAATGTAATTTTTCTTTAACTCTTTTAACTTTCTTAAACAAATTTTTAACACAAGAGGGAACTGCCTGTGTAATTTGTATGGCTTGTTTAAGAAGCTTGAATAGAAAGATTCTGATTTTTTAGGGACATTTCTAGGAGGGTCGAGAGCCATGGAGATTTTTTGAGGGCAATAGGCAATATTTATACCCTTCCATTATGTACGTCCAATCAGACAATAAAAAGTATTCTTTTACCAGGTTCAGAGAAACTTGTTTTTTACAATGGACGATTATACTGTAGTTTCAAGTTAATTTTATCTAGCTTTATTTCTATTAGCTTTGATCCACGACTAAGGAAGAATTCATATGGTTGTTACCTGTACATAGAAAAGAATCTAGAACATAATAACTACAACTACAATTTCAATCTTCTAAAATGGACCATTTGATTATCTTCGAGCTTTCCCATTTGCTCTTCAATCATTGGTATTTGGTGATCCAAATCAATGTTGTAAGCAAGCTCTTCTGAAAGCAACCTTGAAGTAAGGAAGCTATTTATGATTCCTAAAGCCCACATAATTCAATCTTCCACTGTTTAAGGATTATATAGATTCTTCAAGGCATGGATTATGACTATTTCTCTAAGAATGCTTCCAACAAGCCCTCTAAATTGGGTAATATAATGTCATGTCGAGTTTTAGCAAATTTTAAACTAATAATCTCTCATTCCCCTATTTCACACTTATTGATCTCCTTATCTCACCCTAATCTCATTAATTTTCCATTTGCATTAGGTTTCAAGGTTACTTCCATCCACATACAATATTATTTCTCTCAAAACCCCCAGTGACAGGTATCTAGGAGTGAGATAGATTCATGTTTACTTTCTCCTATTTGGATTTTAATAACCTTATTGATGATTTCACAAGAATTTGCAGACCTTATTGGCACTTTTCCATCCTTCAAACTCTATGAAAAGGTTATGCTTTCTTATTCAAACATCTTAATGGTTGTCAACTTGAAATACACAATTTTTAGATTCTTTTAACTCATTTACAAGATCATCACCATACTATCATTCATAAATATAGTCTTTTCTAGGGTTTTCAAAAATCTTTCTACATGCTCTCATTAAGTCATTAATTCAAACCCTTCTCCCAAGATCCATGCAGACTCCCAAGATCCCGATGTTTAATGCTTCCAACTGTTTCCATCTCAGTTTTAAATTCATGCAAGCTTTGTGTGTGGTGACTGTAGAGTCTCTTTACAACAATTGGCTTACAATTCTTTAGAACACATTTATAAACAGTGCTTGTAGCACCATAGCCAATATATATTTCTCATTTAGATTTTCTGTGATTCTCATTATGTCATCGATGTATTGATATATTGCAAAGTCCTTGTGGTGATGCGAGTCATGCTGTGATGGAATTCATCTATGAGCTCAGTTAATTGTTCCATAATAGACATTCAGTTGGATGATTACAAAAGCGCTCATTACTTGTAAATGGTCTCTAAATGAGAAACTATGAGGGCAATAGGCAATATTTATACCCTTCCATTATGTACATCCAATCGGACATAATAAAAGTTATTCTTTTACCGTGTTCGGAGAAAATTGTTTTTTACAATGGATGATTATCTTTATGTAGTTCAAGCTAATTTTATCTAGCTTTATTTCTATTAGCTTTGATCCACGACTAAGGAAGAATTCATATGGTTGTTACTGTACATTTTTCCAAGGTCCTCTTTGTTGCCCCCATTGTTCAATGTATTTTTTGAAGGGCTTCTTTTATGTGCTTTGAGTTGTAACATAAAGGATCTTTTTAGTTTCTAGAAAAATGAGTATATTGTGTAGCTCACAGCTTCCTATGCCATACTAAGATCCCAATAGTGGCATAATTGTTGATTGGAACCGACATTGCAGAGTGCCTTTGCTAGAATAATGCATATCATGGAGATATTCCATTTTCACAAACCTTAATACTACTCAATCGCTAGGAAGCTTTGCATATTTCTTCTCAATATCTGCTTTTAATGTGCCTTTAGGGCTGCTTCAAAGCTTCTAGATAAGATAATATAAATATAAATAAATAAGAACTCATTGGCGTAGTTTCCTCCTAGAAATCTCGTGGTGCATGTATGCCTACACTTGAGAAGCACATGCTTTAATGATATCACTGAACTTTCAGATTATATTCTTGTATCCGGTAGCATCTAGAGGTTTTAGATAATGTATTGTAGTGATATTGTAAGGCACTATCAAAAACAATGTTGACAGGAGTAAGGATGGGAAATGTGATGGGAAATTTCAGTCATATGAGTTAAATAAGATAATGCCAAAGTTAAACAGCTTCCTTGAAATAAACAGCTTCCTTGAAATGTAAAGTTGATTTATCCCTGATTTTGTATACAAACACTGTGATGACATCAATAATAGATTACAAATAATTTCAATGTTTTTTTATTTTTAAGCATGCATAAGTGGTCAACTTGTACATGTGGAGATATAGATGCATTAGACATGTCTTTTACCGATGTGTTTTGTTGTTTAAAATTAGATTGGTGTTCTATTTGATTGCACTAATTCAGTATCATATGCACAAAAATTGTGTTCCAGGAAAGGTGAATCCCACTCAATTGTTACTCGCTTTGATAATGGTTTGTGCCTGTAAACTTACATTCTCTTCTACAAACATTGCTTTGACTTTAAGATCATGTAAATGTATTCAAAACTTTTCATTTCGAACTCTGCAACATCACTTGGTATATTTTGTTATCATTGTGATTTGTAATTTATGTAATTTATTTGATTTTGTAATTTATTTTCTATATTAAAGTTGCATTGAAGCTTGAAAATTTCATATTTCTGTTTTCATTAATATAGGAGAATATCTTAGGAATTTTTTTAATTAAAAGTACTATTAATTAGAATTTTACTTTCATTTTTTTACAATCATGGCTTCTTCTCGGAACTCCTAATTTGTTTGAGAGGACCGATTTAGAGATTGTAAATTGCAATCTATTCTCAAAAATCCAACTATAGTTAAGGCGGTATAAAGCCCATTGTGAAAAATACTTGGTTGATCTTCGTAGAATAGAGACAAGTTTGAAAACATATAATCCATTTGATTCTGAATCAATAAAAAAATTATGGATTCACTAAAATCAAGTGTCTCAGGAGATGTAGGTTATAATGAGATTACATCACGACTTTCCGATAAGGAAGTCGTTAAGAGGTCTTGTTGGAGTTTTTATGCAGACAAACGGAAAATAAGGGCATATTATGTAAACAAATGTTCATGTCCTTTATGTGCCCCTTTGATTTATCCTAGATTTGTGGCCTCTCAAGGCCAATTTCCAAATAATGACCAATTACCGTTATACTTCATAATGATGCTACATGTTGAGGTTCACTTAAACCTAAAGGTGAACTATTTAGACATCCCTAGTTATTTGGGGCAGGGGCGTGGCCGTATTAGCCACGAGCAAGCATATAGAAAGGAGGGAGCTCTGCCGGTTGTTGACGCACGGCACTTGTACCAAGGCCACAACCATTCTTATCGGGCTTTCGGGATGTCACAAAGCTTTTTGTCGTTATGACCGCACATGAGGTTGTTATCGAGGGTCTTGCTTTGGCATTGCTCACGAGACCCAATTGATCTCTTCTCACCACCGTGTGGGTCAAGATTACCTTGAGACGCGATACTAGCGTGGAGGTGCTAGTAGCACCAAAGATGATGCACGCAGCGAGGTATACGCTCGTGCATCTTTGATTTCCCATATGACTTTGAGCTAGTTCTGAGATCCCACTCGGGCACGCGGCTAGGACGCATCATGGCTGCTTGACTTGTTGCGTGCGTATGAGGTGATTGCTCGGCATTGCAACATTCCACTATCGGGGTTTTTAGATTTTATAGAGCAGAGAGTGGGAGTGTATCTTCTAGTCGTGGTACTACTCTACTACTACTGAGATAGACTTCCAGCTGGATTGTCACACCCGATGTTCAAGACATTTACTGTTCCGGTGTGTGAAAATTAAACCTTTAATATAATTAAAATTTATTTTAATTGATCATTACTTTACAATTTATTAATATTAAAATTAAACATGTACTTTTGTGTTTAGGCTTCGCTCCAGTGTGTGGAGCTTCACATTACACCATCTACCCGTGTCACATACACACGCTCTTGGTGAGCACAACATGGATCTTGATGTTCCTGGTCCGAGTCAACTTGGCTTAGTTGGTGAGATATTTGTTGGTGTTGAGGTCGTGGATGACAATCCCATACATTTGGAGACGCGTTCCGCAGAGGTATAAATACATGTGTTTTAATATAATTAATATTTAATCTAAATTGAAATGTTAGAAATTAATGAACTTTATTCAAAAAACTTATTTATCAACTTCTTACATTTTATTTATTTTGTTTCACAAGGATCTACGGGACAGAGATCTACGGGTAGCGTAGATACTCCCAACATCCGCGCAGGACGAATCTTGAGGTAATCAATTGTACATATCAGTTATATAATGTATTGAATTAATCAAGAAATTGTTGTAGATTTCTGCTTATATATTTTAATATATGGTACATGCTATATATAGTTTATGACATGTATATTCCTTTTTTTTAACATGCAGGGTGCATCGAGCGTAGTGAGGGTCCGCACTCGCCCTAGTGCACTGGAGGAGACTTTAGTGATATTTTATAGATTTCAAACATTTTAGACATACTTCGGAGATTTTAGACATGTATATATATTCATACTCATTCTAGACATTATTATTATATTTTGATATATGTCTTAGACACGTGTATTTACAATTATGGATGTGAATATAAGACACCCCCTTATCTTTCATTTTTGTCTCTTGATGATATCATAATAGGTATATAACTAGCAATCGCATGTGTTTCATGACATGTGAACGCCGAACGGTATATGTTATTTGATTTAGAGGCATAGTTATCTGAGTTTTACTATCGAGTTCGAATGCTTTTCTGTGAAATGTTTCAAAGACGTTTGTATCAAGAAAATGGAAAAGGGATTTGCAAATATTCCCAGTCTAAAATAAATTCAGTTCTTATACATAATGCACATAAATGGTTTTTTCTGAAATTAAATTCAGTTCTTATACATAATGGAGAGAACGTCTCTTGATGTTTCTTTACACAAAATTTTTGCCATTTTTGGTGTTCCTGTTCCCTACAGTAATTGTATGATATTGTAGCCATGTTTGGTCTGTCATTTGGAATTCAATCACACATACAAAATATGTATGAAAATTTATATATGCTCATTTATGTTTCTAGGAGAGCTAATATGTTAGTGCATTCAGGTTTTTCTTTCAATCTAATTTAATTTCAACACTTCTCATTCACCAAACCTTCTAATTTAATTTCAACATAATGTTACTTGATCGTAGACCCTATAAAAAATAGAGAATGCAAATAAAACCAAAACCATTATAGAAGAAAAAGCCAGAAAACAAAGCAAATGGGAATTATTTTCATTTCTAACTTCATTAGTTTAAATGCAAATTAATTTAGATGAAGTCTTAATTACTCAATTCTGTGCTTCTTCTTTACACTTTGATTCTTTCAACTGTTTAAATTCCATATTTGGCTACTTTCTCTATCATCGAGTTCTACGAGGACATAAATCTCTGTATTCTTTTTCAGCATCATCAATTTGGTTGTTCAGGTCCTCTAAGGAGCTAGGACCAAAAGATCAATGACAGGAGAGTGCCTGCTTGATTTGCCTTTGGGTTTATCGGCATTGAAATTTATATATATTGCTTTCTTTTTTGGTTCTATTCAGTTTTATGCCAGTCTATTGGACATGCAGTGGGTACTCCCCTGGTTATGTAGGTTTTAGTCTTTTAGACTATGAAATTTCCGTTGGCCATTCTTGGCCAGCATGGAAATTAATATCTGAATCAGATGGAATTATTAGTTATTGGGTATTTTTTAAAGTGCTGGAAAATAAAGAATCTCTATTCAGAGGGTTAATGAGGCCCCTTAAACTGGACAAAATGGCAGCAGTACTCCCCTCCATGAGACTGCGTCTTAAATATCTCATAAAAGCTCCATCTTATATCCCAACATCATCTAAACTCTCAATGAGGAAACATTTGGGAGCAAAGTTAAATGTTTATTTGAAGTCCACATAAGTACAGTTTACTGTGAAGGATATTATTGAGCTTTGATTTGCAAGTGTTGTAGCTGCAAAAATAATTGCTTTGGTTAGAATAACTGTAAATGAGATTGGATTACCTTCAGTTTTGTTTTCCTCATTATTTAAGCCATTTATCCAATTGACTTCGTGCATTCTTTCTTGTGATGTATTTTAACACCACATGAAATCACTTGCCCTTATTTCTTTTCTTCTTTGTGTCCTCATTATTCTTCGAGGGGCTTAGTCTCTTCCATTGCCACTTAGAATAATCTTCCTTACTTTGCCATTACCTTGTGTTGCAAGGAGATCTATAGTCCTCTGTATTCTGTCCTGCATATTTCCTTCCTACTTCATGCGTTAATGTTTCAGCGCTAAAGTCACCCCATAGTATTCACATAACCTTCAAAGTAGTGTCACAACAAAATGCTTATTTGAAACCTCTGATCCTCCTGCTGCTAAGTATTAGTCGAGAGACATAAGCTGCCTGATGTGGAGTCCGATGCTCCAAGTTTCCTGCTTCTTCAGCTAGAAAAGCTTTGCAGATGTAATAATCAATTGATCCAAACCCTCTTTTGAAGTATTTGCGTCATAGACATGTTATATCATATCTCATTTAAATTTAAAAATATGCAGGAAAGCAGTTTACTTTGTCTAGACTTCATTTACTTCTTTTCCTTACATTTGCTTCCATGCTCCAAAGTGAAATGTTGTCCAAGCCCAGCGGCAACATCTTAATTCTGGATTTCCAAAGGTGAACTTGAGTACCATCAAAATTCAAATCATTACACTTCCCTAGGATTCATTTGCAACAGTTGTGGTCATGTCTCTACCTTCAAAGTTCTTAGAAGAATGGTTATCCCGCAGCTTACAATGGTACTTAATCATAGACCCTATAAAAAACAGAGAATGCAAATAAAACTAAAACCATTATAGAAGAAAAAGCCAGAAAACAAAGCAAATGGAAATTGTTTTCATTTCTAACTTCATTAGTTTAAATGCAAATTAATTTAGATGAAGTCTTAATTACTCAATTTTGTTCTTCTTCTTTCCACTGTTTGATTCTTTCAACTGTTTGAATTCCATATTTGGCTACTTTCTCTAACATCAAGTTCTATGAGGACATGAATCTCTGTATCCTTTTTCAGCATCATCAATTTGGTTATTCAGGTCCTCTAAGGAGTTGGGACCAAAAGTTCAATGACAGGAGAGTGCCTCCTTGATTTGCCTTTGGGTTTTTACTATTTTAGGCATTGAACTTTATATATATATTGCTTTCTTTTTTGGTTCTATTCAGTTTTATGCCAGTCTATTGGAGATGCAGTGGGCACTCCCCTGGTTATGTAGGTTTCTCAAATAATTCATTTGAGGAGATAAAAGGCTTGGATGGGGGTTTACTAGGATGGTCTGGCAATGGATAAACAGTACAAGATGTTTCTTTCTGCTTGGACCCCCAATGCAAAGCCAAAAAAACAGTTAAGATATGGTGTAAAGGAAATAAACAATGGATAGAATTTTAGGTGAAAGTATTACCCTGATTTTAATTGCCTCAAGGTAAATATCAGAGTCAAAGCCACGAAGGGTTTGTAAGGAAGCTTCAAAGTCTACATCTTTACCAATCTTAGCCTGTATGTACATGAACACCAATTTAACTGAGATAGATTTGGCAATGGTGAAAATCATCAATTCCCAATAGATATGCCATTCCCAATGATATGCCACGAATACACCGATTGTTAGGGCAAGCTGTTCCACAAATGGTCTCTTAGTTTGTTATAACTCAAATTTTGCAAATGAATATCATAGACCATTTGGTACCTTTAAGGACAGTGTCAAGGTTGAGTTTTCAGTAAAAACTGATAATGGGCAAGGATCTTACCATGTTCACTGCCCCAAGACCTCCACGCAAGTGCTTAGGAGCTATCTCAGCAATGTACACAGGCACCTGAATAGATCATACCATACAATGCAAACAATTACATGTCCATCTAGGTTGTTTATCTTCCTGACAACTCCAGAGACATAAACAACCTAGAAGACTTCAAAATCAAGTGGCAACAACCTATGAAAACTGTAACTCTTTGTATAATAAGTACGAAAATAGTGAACCATCTGACCAAAACAAAAATACGTAGGCAGAGAAGGAAATGCAGAAAAACTGGACAAAAAAGTAAAGAAGACAATTGACGTTTTAATTTTTTTCCTTACTAAAAAAATACCAAGTAGTATTAGTTTTATTTTTACTTATAGTCACTCCAAATGATATTTTTGATATCACGTCAACATTTTTGACGTTGTGGATACAATATAATACAAACCCAAACAAAACTACTGATTTACAATTGGGGTTGCCATGCAGTCCCTCGCTTAGCTTATTATTTTGGAGCTGATATGCATCAAATTTCATACAACATTCCCACTTGGAGGAGCTGTGCAGGTGGTACACTCAGAGTGGACATAGCTGATCTACTGTTGTTCTGAAGAAAGCCGTACAACTTATCCACAATGAATCCTTCAACAAACCCCGTCTTGTTACTTGTTTTCAGTGTTGTTTTCCCTAAAACAAACACAGCCCCTGCTTCCTTTGCCAATTCCAGCTGCTGCAGTTCCTCATATGCAGGACACTCATTTTGTCCTACTGAACTATCCCTACCCCGATCCACTAAGACTTCTTTCATCTTGATTTACCAGTACCATAACTTTGAACCAAAAATAGTAGTAGCCGAATTGCAGCTGAAATGCCAACAACAGCTCCTGTATAAACAAAATTGTAAACCCCATTATTGGAATCAAGTTTTTTATAAGATTTTTCTCAATTAGGATTTGAAAATTATAAATTATGGTTTGATAAATGTATTATAAATTACAGTTTATGGGTATTGAATTAAAATATGTTTTATATCATAATATATCGATTAAATCACATACCCATCTGCCAGTATTATAAATTCACTGTTTACCTAGTATTCCATGAAGTGTGTGTTCCAACATGTCAGAGCTTTTTGTACACAATTTTTTAGTTTTGTAATTAGTTGGTAAATGAATAGTTACAACTGTCTCTCAGATACCAAATTTATTGCAGATCTAACTTTGTAACCCAGTTTTAATTACATGTCCATCTAGGTTGTTTATCTTTAATGGATTTTTAATTAAGACGATTTTGAGAAACATGGGTCTCTATGTGAATAATAAGTATTTAAACTGGAGCAAAGTTACAATAGAAAGAGGAAAAGAAAAATGACCAGTTGAGAGATATTGGGCCTCTTACACCTCTCTTGTGATTGCAATCTAAAACTTGCCTCAAATGATGCTAAACAATCTGATAGCCATAACCAAAACAGCGACCTCCACCCTGAACTGAGGAAAATATTGGCTTTTCACCAGCTCCGCATCCAAATAATAGAGTAAATAATCCTCTATGATCCTATCAATTGTCTGATTCAAAGTCAGACTCAAGGTCAATGGCTTTCAATTAGGGGGACAGAGCATAAAGCAACAGCAAGAGGCAGAATAGATACCACACAGTCAAGCTACGGATTTTCCGGTCACCGTTTATTATACTGAAAATCAATGACTTTCCAATCCAAATTTCAAGATCACTGAAGATCTTCAGCAAACTGGGAGGGTGTTGGTTAACAGTTCCGCTTCCAAAAGCAAAATTGATCCATTATTGGACTAATTTTTTTTAGTACTATTACTGGTCCAAAGTTCTGATTGGTACTGTTTCTGAAGGCATAGTTCTATGTTATTGTGTCCCTCCTGTCTCATATTTTTCCTTCGGTAATGGCGGGTAATTTGATCAGCTAATGAGATCTTTATCTATTTTAGACTAGCAATATATGTAATCCCTTTTCCTCTTCAATACAAACGTCTTTGAAACTTTAAAAAATCAAACTTGATAGTAGGACTGTAATTATAATCCTCACAAGGAACGAAAAAATCACTTAGTAATAGAAAACTTGAATTTGTTGTAAAGGGTAGTGGTAAATCAATGTACTTACAGTGAATGAGATGATTCCTACTCCCAGGCCTGTCAATGACCTACCTATATACAACCATAAAGAATCCTACACCGGATAGCAATGATGAAATTAAAAAATAAATTATACCCTTTCCATGAATTTACAGCAGACTTACTGAACTTATAAAATGCATCATAATTCTAGGATCATTTATTTCTAGGCCATGCATATAATACACAAAACCCATTAATGGAAGAGTTACAACTTGCCTTCGCAAAGCAAATGGCAATCCATCCTAGAATATTAGGTATTGAGGCTACTATCAGTGCCTGTGTATGTAAATAACAATCTCCAAAAAGATCAGAATTCATGCAAGAGCCGGCTTACCACATCCATTAGATTGAAAGGAAGAAATTAATTCATATGTAGCAACTTATATTTTTCCTCCAAATATCATAAGATCCTAAGTACATACCCCTTTTCTTCCAATCTGATCTGAAAGTAGCCCACTGACCATTGCTCCAAGCATCGCTCCAACATTGGATAGCGAACCAAATAAAGAAAACTGTGTAAAATGTAGCAGCCAGTTCATCAACAATGGCAGAATTTTCTCTCAATTCTAGCAAAGGAATAGATCCATACAATGCTCTAGGTAATGCAACATACCTCAGAAATGGTTAGGTCAAGATCACTCATAATTGCTACTCTCAGTAGGTGATGAATATCCATTCTGCAACAAGATGACTGATATCACTTTTCTTTGTTTTGTTCTTTCCAAATGGCAATTCAGTACAATTACTATTCTCTTTTTGTTTTGAAATATGTGTGTCATCTAGAATTTCCAAATAACCCAAGTAGAGATTAAGAAACACTTTAACCCTAAGAGCTTGATTCATCAAAAGATCCAGTAGATGTAATATTCTCTATTCAAGGATTATGGGAGGAAGCACATATAGATTTTTCTATAGTTCTGACTTGAGATGTTTGGCTATACATTTATTTGTGAGGTATTATATAGTCTGTGTATACAGTACATAATATTATAAGTAAACATATCTGAATGTACACATGCAGATATGTTACTTACTTATAATAATACAGTCTGTGTACACAGCACATAATTTTTTATGAGTAAGTAACATATATGTATATACACATGCAGATATGTTACTTACTTATAATAATACAGTCTGTGTACACAGTACATAATATTATGAGTAAGTAACATAAATATGTTACTTATAATAATACATCTGTGTACACAGTACATAATATTATGAGTAAGTAACATAAATATGTTACTTACTTATAATAATACAGTCTGTGTACACAGTACATAATATTATGAGTAAGTAACACATATGTATATACACATCCAGATATGTTACTTACTTATAATATTATGTACTGTGTACACAGATATATATATATATATATAATACAATGGTCGACTATTTTGTTAATTTTGATTGCAGTTTAGGGGAGGACCTATTACAGTAGCAGAGTACATGGGTGAAGTTTTAACGAATCCTAATACTGGGTTTTATATGAACCGAGATGTATTTGGGAGTGGAGGAGACTTTGTGACCTCACCTGAAGTTAGCCAGATGTTTGGCGAGGTCAGGAAGTTTTACTTGTTTTGTTTTGCTGGTCCTTTCTTTCCTATATGATCACATCAGTACAACTTAGTATATAGAAATGTTAGATCACCACAATCAAACAAAACATGGGGAATTTATTTTGAAACTGGATTCCAAATGGTAAAAACACTTCGATAGGTCCCATAGATCATTTTGGCCTAAAGATGTTGGAAATCATCTTGCTGTATTATCTCTCGTTAATTACATAGAGATGTAAATGAAAGCAAGTTACATTACCAAAGTGAAATGTGAAATAGCAATGGGATTCGTTGGGCACACCTGTATAAGCGGGCCTTCCTATTCTAAACCATGGTGACTGTATACAACACACACCTCTATCAAATGTTTATTGTCTGATATACCTAAGTTTTCCATCAACACAATCCTCTGCTCAATTTTTTCCACCAATCCCAATGTGTTGAACGAGTCACATTTGACTGACTACAAACATCAAGCAATTGCGAGTCGAAAACATGTGTTTACAGCTTGTTAAGGATTGTTGTCTAACATCAAGGTGGAACACTAACTTGTCTGTGATTTAAAAACTGGCCTCTATGGTTTATGCAAATAACTGGGGATATTTGTCTGTATGGTGAATGCACACCAATAATGGGTAGTGCACAGTATTTGATCCTAAATTTAGGGTATTGAATCGAAACATGTTCCCTCTGTGTAGTATGATTAGGCTTGTAAGCATGGGTGATTTGTGTCTTCCCTCTCCCATATATCTGACCCCATTAAAAAGAAAGAAGCAGCCCTGGCTTCATTATGCAACAAAAAAGAGATTTGTAATGCAGTACAAAAAGTTATAACATTGCAAATTAAGTGGCAATCTAGCAACTCTTCGTGAAATTCATTCTTGAAATACAGCTAGCAGAGCATCTCATATATCTCACATGATTGTCTTCATACTACTTTTAATTTTATCTTATTTGATCTAACGGTCCCACATGTTAGACAGGCATACTTAAACTATAGATCAACATTATTAGAATAGGACCAATGTTCTTGCCATTGCAGTGACAAAGAGCTTACAAGATTGACAAGAGTTAGTGACGGGGCCAACAGCTTGGCTGAAAAATTGAATTCTTCAATACCAAAAGGGTGCCTTTTATGAGCTTCCTAACTGTTGGTGTACCCTTGCTTCGACTATTGTGAGATTGGTCCCTAACTCATAGTGTGGAAAAAATTAGCCAAACACCTTTATTTTCTCCATATCTTTTTACTTCTTATTTTGGCCTTGCCAATTCTTTCTTCAGAATGACAATGTTGACAGCCCGAGGGCTGTTTGTCAATGGTTGGTAGGCTAAAGCTAAAGCACAACGGCCTCTGCTGGGTCACAGTTTCAAGTTACATAAAGTGACTCCCCAATAAATTTGGCATCCATTAACCTTAATCCAAAATTAAAAAAGAATGACAATGCTGACATTATGATTATTAAGCTCTCAAATTTCAAGTGAGACTCAAATAAACCTTACAACTGTCACTCCTCAGAATTTTTCATTGTGGCTTTGATCCTTTCCTCTAAAAACTATTGCTTGCATGTAGAGCCCAATCCCTTCACACTACCCTCGGGATGCAGAGGCTAGACTCTTGGGATTTTTCTATTCACAAATTAGAATGATTTCTCATGTGGCTAGATGTGATATCTGGGTCATCAGGATCACCTTGGCTTTTGGCAACCAAAGGTGTGTATCCCTCATTTAGTCTTCGAGGATTCAAGCACCGAAAATATCTCCTAGACCTATTGGATTGATTAGTTCATTCTTCCTTCATTTCCCTACAACAATCTCCTAGACCTATCGGACCTCTCTTGGCGAGGCTATCAAGTGCCCCACATCTTCCAAAGGTGACATTCTTTGGTGAAGACGACTTGTCGGGTAATACGCCTTCCCTCACATTTTTATTTATTAGGCCAATTGTCGACTTGGGGTGATAACTTTGCTCCTCTCTAGTATTGCCAATTTTCTTACCTCTTGATGAGATCTTTGATCTTAGATTTTAGGAGAATAGACGGTAGTACTCTATTCTTGGCACTTCCAAGGATAACTCTAAAGGCTTCTAGTATCTGAGCCCATTCTCTAGAGGTAACATTATCATTCTTAGTGACTATACAAACATTGATCTCTTTATTTTCTCTATGGGAGATGCATTAGGCACTCCTTTCTTTTGCTATCACCGTACGGCACTCTAAAGTTCCAATGATCATGGATTCGGTCATTTATGGACATTATTATCATTATGTTTCTTTAAATCTCATATTATCACCATCTATCTGCACAACCTCTCAGCAGTCATGTAAAATAATTTCATGTCATCAGCCATGACTAGATTTAGAGCTCTATCTCCTTAGAAGTCATTAGTAGTTTATGGGAAATCATGTATTGATTGGACATGATAATTGGAAATCTCATTCGTCCATAGCTATTTTACTTAAAATGTTATCTACTTCTGTTCGTGCTACTTTGAATTTAACAATTTTCATATTTACTTTGACACTCAAACAACCATATCACAATACTAGCTGTAACAACCATATCACAATACTTGTAAACCATAAACCATCTCACAACAAGTAAGAATCACAAGTATTAAACAACTTTATTGTATAGTGGTCTCCATAGTCCCTTCAAGTAGAAAATACAATGCTATCTAGCTTAATAGTTTATTACCAACAAGGTTTAGTAATTTATTCCATGTCCTTCTATATAATACCAAGTGGCTCTGCTCGTTGTTCAATGACTTGTAAAAGTTTTTCATGGTCTTCTACATCTAGTCTCCATTTTTGCGTTTACTATTTGTAGTCTTCACTGCTGCAATTGTAACCTGTAGCATTATGTGATGGGTGTAATGATACACCTTTTTATCAGTTTGTAATCAACAAAGTGAATCCCACTTTGGAGGGCTTTCACTTGTTGTAAGTATGTTCCTTGCACTCTGGCAACCAGAGCGGTAAAAAATGTTGTCACTTCACTTGTTATTTCACATGTTAGCTTTGTTCTCTCCTCTGTGCAACGCAACAAGTAGTACTCCACTTTCTCAATATTGGCTTCTTCAGCAATGACTGCAAATACATCTCCTACAACAAAATGCAAAGAAACATTCAATGATCGGATGTATAGTATAAATTATATACATATATATTTAATTATCAAATTATACTTGATCCTTTCAAATAAAACATACCTTGTTTAACTAGCCCAGATATGTGGTCATAATCAGTTGAAATTAATGGCACATCTTCAAAACTATCATCATGATCTGAGCCATATGTGTCATCCACAACTAAAGGAACTTGCTTCCACTCACCTACATACCCATGTTTTTGACTATTGCACTCTGAATATGATTTGTTCATGCATTCATAACAAAAACAAGAATAATCTCTTGTATGATTGTCCGTTATTACTATCCATAGTCATCAAAGAGTGCAAAGACCTAGAATTGGGAATCCTTTCACATCCATACTTTGTCCTCCGATCAATACCTTCATTTAATCATGCTCAAAAGATCAATAAAGTTTAAAACAAACAACAAAAATCAGAATAAAAAAATTTAAAGTTAGTAACTTGTAGTTCACTTAATAAATCACATCAAGATTTACATATCTATGTTTTAAATGTGCATGTACCTGTTATCTCCCAAAATACTCTGTGTGGGGTTGAAGTGTGTGATGTTGAAGCCTGTGAGGTTGAAGCCTGTGAGGTTAAAACCTGAACTGCAAAATGTTTCTTACACCATTCAACAACGGTGTGGGCATCAATTAATCGATCTCCCTCATAATCAAAGCTTTGTTTCTTTAGAGCACGTTTGATGCATGCACCCGCACCATCGTGTTCTCCCTTCCCATGACCACTCTCAAAAAAACTCCATAAATGAGGAATTTTGTGATGACGATGATAACGACTGAGTGCAAAGAAAGGGCGAGAGGATTTGAATTGTGATGCGCAACCATCTGACCAAACAAAATGGTGATCTATTTGTATTCCTCGCTGATGAAGATATTGAAAGAACAAACCAAAACAATGTTGCACAAAGTGGGTGTCATGTTCTTTGTCATCACTTATATAGAAGTGATACTCCTTCTTGATCATTCGCTTCACATATGTACTTTCAACCCCATCCAAATCCAATTGTGCATGCCTATAAAATACTTGAACCATGATAGTAACTTTGGTCGATTATGATAATACTTGTGTTTGAATTTCTTTTTGATGAGAAAATGAGTAATTCTCGCAAAAATCAACCACGGACAATATGGAACCAATAGGGAATGTGTCCTATTAGTCTTGAATTGTGTAGCTTTGCCACTTTGAATAGTGAGAATGTTTGATGTACGGACTAATTAAACTTGAAACTTTGCATGAATGTAGCAATGGGGATTTCCTCTTCTACCAAATCCAACTTGGTTGCATCTTTTCCAAGCCTTGTTGAATATTTTATGTATTTGAACCTCTGAAAATCAATTCATAACATGGACAAATTGTCATGTATTCATTTGCGATAAAATAAAAATCAAAATAAAATCTAACATCCAAATTTAAAAACATAAATTTATATATATCACCTCTTACAAGCAACCAGGTTAACTGTGTCCAAATCTTCATTTGTTTTTGGCAATAATTTCAAGTCCCCACACTTGTCACAGACACCTTTGATGCAAGTCATACGATCATCAACATGATCATCAGATACGTTGCAAATAATTGAAGTTATGAATTCACTGACACGTGTAGGTGGGGCAATTTCTTCTCGTAACTTTCTATACACCTGAAAAAAACATAGATTTTGAAATACATTAATTTTAAATCACATGTCTCAAAAAATGATATTTAAACAAATTTTAAATATATAGATATAAATGAAAGCACGCCTCAAAATATATATACATTGAATCTATAAATTTTTATGTACCTGATAGTGATAATCAAACTCAACGTGATAGCGACAACAACATGTGTCAAGGACTTTATCAGCTCGCACATACCAAGGCTTCAAATTTTCAAACATTCGTTGTCCAATCTTAACATCTGGATTTTCTTCTGTAAACTTTATGTACATCTCATGTTGAGTTATTTCAAGCCAATGTTTTATATGTTCATCATAGTTATTGCGAGTTACCCTATGTTTTAAAACATCCCTCACATTCGGAGAAGGACGAGTCCTTTCAGTCCAAAAATCAGAAACTATCTTCACAATATTATCCTCTATTTTATCAGAACGTGGATTTCTACACATTAGTGCCCAATTTCCTTCCATAGTAGAGTCATCCAATGTCTTCCTCCTTTTTGCATACCTGCTAACCGTCTTTCTAGATAAACCCAATGCCTTGGCAAAGGCGGTAACATGACGATTCTTTGTTGTATCTTCACTTACAACTGAAGTTAATATTGCTCTACGAGAAATACTCTTATCAGCAGACCTAGTTTTTGTACCCAAAGAACTTATTCCTTTAAAAACATTCCCAACAAATTCTTCTTCTACACGTTTTGAATTTTTCCATCCAAAATCAACACCTAACAATTCTAATGTTTCCCTCATATCAACATGATTCAAGAATGTAACCAACAAATGTGCTCTAGCAACTGTAGTCAAATTAACAAATTCACCATATACTATCTCTACACTTTTTGCTGTTTTCTTTCGTGATAGTGGTTCTTGTTCGGAAAATTCTTTTAATTTTTGTAAATCCATCTTCACCAAGTGTTTCACATTCTTTTTGGGAAGTAATTCCATAACTTTTGATATCACTTCAGCATAATGTTGTGCATCATGATCTGTGTCCATAAACATACACATGGGATCCTATCAAAACCCTTGCCTTTACGCAATCTAAAAAACATAAATTATCATATTTAAACCTTAGAACTAAAAAAATATTAGGATCTATCAAGGGTTTCTATACATATGTACCAATTTTTGCAGCGTTGTCTTTCACTTGTTGTGTCTTCTCTCTCTCTCTCTTTTTGTGCCCTCCTACGAACAGATCTTCTAGCATTCTTCTCTGCATTCTCTTCCTCGGTATATTTTCGTTTCTCATTCTTTGCATTTCCCATGATTCATCCACTTCAAAAATTTCACCCACACACATAAATCATGATAGAAATCGAATGTGTAAGAGTAAACTTGATACAAAACTATATGTGCATGCATGCATGCGCAACTCTATTTATATACAAATCTCGGTAAAATTATGTTATTTTTAATTTTAGTTTTCTATAACTTTAAAACAACTTTTCTAAATTTAATAGAATTTATATTTAATATGTAAAACAACTTTTCTAATTTAATATTACATATTTTTGGTTAAAAACAATTTTAAAAAAACACACTTACTTTAAAACAAAAAAATATGTAAAAAATTAAATTTAAAACATAAAAAAGCGAACAATATTAAGTAAGTAACTTGTAAAATATTAAATTTAGAAGGGGAGGCGATTGCGAATCATTAAAGCTAGGAGGAGGCGTTTTGGCGGCGCTTTGGTGGCGCGAGAGGGGTTCGCGCGAAATGGTGTTCGCGTGAACCCCATTCGCGTGAATATGGTTTGCGCGAACCCATTTCGTGCGAACCATGCTTTGAGTGGCAATGACGTGGCGCCCAAATGGCACATTTTGGCTCCAAATCCTTTTGGGGGACAATTGTGAGCCAAAATCTGCCACTCGGATGCCACGTAATCAGGGTAAACGAAATAGTTAACTTACAAAATTTTGACACAAAATTCATATTTTTATTGGCTTTCTAAAAATGCAATTTTCATTTTTTAAAAATCTGTTTTGCTATTTATTTTTTAATTTTTACTAACATACGGTATTTTAGGACAATCAATAGTACACAATCAACCAAATTTGAAAAATAGTACAATATATCAAAAAAATTGAAAAAAATATACTTAGTATTTGTTGAATTCTTCTTCTTTCCTGTGAAAAAAAAATTAATTTTGATATAAATATTAAAATTTATTGGCATTGAAATATGGACGCCATTTATTTTAAAATATAGTTACTAAATAATTAATTAAAAAAATATATAAGTCAAAAAAATATGAAATTTTGACAGCACGTCAAAATTATAATCTTGAACATATATCTAAAATTTCATAGTGAAAAGATAAGTTTTCATTTTAAAAAACCACCGAGGGACAGTCATTCCTCTTTAATAACATAAGAAACAACATATGAATAAAATTAAGAAAAATACTAGATTTTTTGCCAAATATTTTTAAAAAAATATACATGTATTCTACACTCTAAACACAACATTTCGTTAGTTCGTAGAATTTCATGAATGTGTACGGTTTTGTGGCTATTTTGTGGCTATTAACTTTAGAAAATCAATTAAACTGAAAATTCATGTTTACTAAGGTACAAACCATACCAAAAAGTGGGACATTTTATGTGCAAAATCAAAGTTTGAATGAAGAAAGGGTTTTGGACAAATGCCAAACCATTGCGTGTCCCGGTCGAAATATGACCCCACCAAGAAAATGACTTAGCCAAAAAACATAGAAATTAAGTAGGCCAACGAAGGAAGCCACGTGTCAAGCCCATGCCATTTCAAGAAAAAAATCTGAAGCCACCCTCAAACAAGTGCCAGACCCTCCATGCATCCCATATTTAAAAGAGATTCCATTTTTCAAACTCGGTTTTCCCACCCTTTTGTATGGATCCGATACAAACTTCAAAGGGCATATCATTTGACTCGAGGGATTGAAATATTGCAAATCGACACCATAGAAATATATCTCAATGTCATCTATGCCATGGGGATTTGAAACTTTAAGTTTGGGGAGGTTAGGTGGGGAAAAAATGGAGAAACGTCTTCAAAACCATCAATGCAGGATCTATTTTTGCCCAAACAACTAGATCAGATTCGATCTACTCGAGTTTCCTCCCCTTTGAGGCGCCGAATAAGAAATTGATATAGTCAAGAAAAATTTGGGGGTAGATTTTACTAAGGCATTAATAGCAGGTGGTTGAGATTGGAATTGTTTTTTTCCTACTTCTCTCTCTTTCTCCCTCGTGTTGAATCTATAAAGGCGAGGTCACAACTTATTGTAAAGGGTTGGACATTATTTTGTTTTGCAAGCTCCTCTTCCCCTTGGCAAGTGAATTTGTGGAGTTTCAGACCTCCCATATAGACTGTAAATGTAAATTTGCCTTGTTACTATTGTAATGTATCATATCAAGTCATGAGAGCAATAATACATGTTCTGTGGGTGATCTTCATCCCTTTATGTTAATTGTTGTCTTCTGATCCTTCATTACAAGCTTGGTTATTTGTGCATGTTTTTGTGTTGCATTCTTCTAGTTTGTGTCTACCAGAAAAATAATTGTTCATCACTCCTTTGGTGTATCACCTTGTAGTTTAAGTTTTATTTGCTTTGCATCCCTTCTTTAACTCTGTCTCCTTGGAAAATTAGAGTAGGATTTAGGATAGATCCTCTGCAATTTCATGCATACACCTAAACAGAGGAGTAGGAACCAACCTTAATCTGGAGAGTTTTCCCATTTGCAAAGTCCCACACTTTGGGGAAGACTCAATGTTATGTGAATCACACCAAATGAATCTGCCTTAGAAAAGTAGATCTAACAACTCATTTGGGGGTGCTGTGATTTTGCATTAATAGCTCCTCGTCATCCTAAATACTCTCTTGAATTGGTGCTCTGCCTAGACCAAATCCAAGTCCTCTTCATCTCTTTCCTATGGCTGAGGTGTAGTAGTTTCATGCTCGACTTCATCCTTATTTGGAGGTTGTCTTCTACCTCTATGTTCCAAAGCACCACTATCGTCATGCTCCTCCTCTTCATCATCAACTTGAATTGTTTCCGTGGGCTTGGGTGTTGGAACATTTTCCATTGTATGCTTACCCTTAGGCGGCCCTGGGAGTGCGATCTCATTCTCCACATACTTAGCATGCTCCAACTTTGGTTTGAGTTGTAGGTACTTAAGCATCGCTCATGTGTCCTAACTACCAAGCTCACATGTTTCACACTTATAATATCTGAAATAAGTCTTTCAATGTATGCATTGCGCCACTGGATATACATACTTCTTCCTTAGAGTGTGGTAGTCGCAATCTACCTTGTCTATATTGAAGGTTAAGTGGCATGCATATGAGAACCGGTGAATTGATGCCTAGAAATACCTTTTTGTGAAGGCATATGAAATTTTGCACCATGGGCTCCAAGCCCCATCCTTCATCACAAATTACGCGATGTAAAAGTGTTGGTATACTGCAAACTAAACTTCCTTACCCACCACTTTGAAGGAAAATCCTTGGGTATGCACCACTCTTCCTCGAACACCATGTGAATTCTATCATACCACATCTCCACCCTCTTCTTGAATGGTCCACTCATTGATCCATCACACAAGTACTTGCCAAACCTTTCCGCAGGTGACTTGTGTTCCATGGGGTACTCCCAAATATTCTCCTTTGGCCCATCAGGCACCCTAATCTCCATGAATACTAAGGACAATAACATAGCACCAAAACTTATTTTGTCACCTGTCCGTGCTTCTTCAATGATTTTATTTGCTATGTGATCTACAATGTTGTAGACCACTCCTTGAGACATCTTCTTGGCGACGTGTAACCACATTATGTTTACCTACGACCACCTTCCTTGGTCATTCAGCTTTGTCACAAGATGTACAACTGCCTACACTACTGGGTACTTCTTCAACTTGTCAATGTCTATGCCATACAGACCCTTGGTATACCTTAGGTCCTTCCTTATCTCCGGGATTATGACTTTATCGGTCAAATAATTATCCGAGATCCAACCCTGAGGCCCTTAGTCCTGTCACCATTGAAATCAAGGTAGCTGTGATTCTTACCCTCCATCCAACGAAGTAGAAGAAGTCCTCATGGACTCTACTCATCAGCCACCAATATAATGGTTCATAATTTCCAAAATATGGTAGCTCATACAACTGATAGAATCCATTCTACTTCAGCAATTTCTCACTAACATCATTGTATACTGGCATATCCTCTACCGTGTGCTTGTTCATTTTCGTGCTTAGCAATGCATCGAGCTCCTTTTTGTTATCCGATGTTCAATGGTTGTAGTCATTGATTTTACATTAGTGGATATGGAAATCCCATTCTTGGCCCACAATCACACCCTCCGAATACTACATTTCTAAAAAATTACTCTCGAGCAATCTCTTCTTCCATTTCAACCTTATTCTTCCCTTTGTCTCCTATTGTGGGTGCTTTCTTTGGTGCCATTTGAAAAATCTCTCTTTTCTCCCCTTTGTAGTCGAGAAAATAAAAAACCTAGATAGAAAACTATGCCCTAATGGAAATCGCATGCCCTAGCTTGTTTGTAATGCATCTGCTTTACTCAAACCCTTCTTCTATGGGAACATAAGCTTCTCCAACGCACAACCCTTCTCCTCACATTTGGTTTCACACTCTACGCACCTCAACACAATTTCTCAACTCGTTCGCACTTAACCCTTTTCAAATTATCTCAATTGTAATGGTAAAAATTAATTCATATCCCATCCTTATATAGAATTTCAAAAAGTTAGTGCATTTATTGCTCTTCCATATACCAAAAATCCTCTCATTAATTGACCATTTTCATTATTTCCATGCGGTACATCTTCATGCCCAAGCTATAACCTTCTAGCATGCCCTCCTACCTTTTGGCTGCAGACTTCTCTTCAGCGTGCTTCCATGTGCCTGAGTACCTCATCACTATGCCTTCCACTAGTAGTCTTCTCAGCCCCTGCTTACCTCACATTATACTTGTTTCTTCATGCCTCTCTATTTGTGGTCCTTGTGTCGAAGAAAAATCTCTCTCTCTCTCTCTTAAAATTTTCAACCTTGAATAACACCCATAGATAGTTCCTTTCATGTGGACTTATTTCCATCAGTACTGTAGCTGAATATCAACAATCTACCCCACACTAAGGGTATGTGTAGTCCTCTGCGCATAAAAATTCTATAAATAGTAATTAGCTTATGGCGCGCAAACACGCTTAGTACACAAACACACCAACTAAATTGAAAAATCATAACAATAACAAAAGAACTAATCTAAATGAAAACACTACCTTATTACAAACACCAAGAAGACTTATTTGTAGTAGGGCTTCAACCTACTCCCATTGAAGTAATCGGGTAACCGTATTCCTTCAAGGGCCTCTAACGGAAAAGCACTCGAGTCAAGTATGTGAGTGATAACGTACAACCCCAAAAAATGTACTTTGAGTTTTCCTAGAGGATGTAAAAACTTATAATCATAAAGGAGCACTGTCTGTCCTATCTCAAACTTTTTACCCTTGATGTGCCTATCATGCCATGCTTTCTTCCTGGCCTTCTCTTGTTTTTGAATCCAATTTCTTTATGGATAGTTGTTCATGCAATTTGATTTTAATTGTTCAATGCGTTCTTCTAGTGCTTGATCATCAACAAAACCTCTAGCACATGCAATATATAGAGACGGTAACATAAATTCCAAAGGAAGAACTACTTCTATGCCAAACACTAACTAAAATGGTGTGGCTTTTTTCAACCTTTTATATGTTGTCCGATATGCTAAAAAGTACTGCTACGCAAATACTTTATCATACCAATCCTTTCTTCCAACATCACATATTTTTTTCAATGTCGGCTGAAAATTTTGTTGAAAGCCTTAAGAGTCCCATTTTCCTAAGGATAATAGGGTGTAGTATTATGATATGCAATCATGAATTCATCCAATAGAATCTGGATTGTCTCGTTAAGAAAATGTGTGCCGCTATCATTTGGTCAAACTTAAAGGACATCCATACCTTGTAATAATATTTTCCAAAGAAACTTGGCTACTATGGACCTTTGTATAATTCTTCATAGGTGCTACTTCTACACACCTTGTCGGATAATATATGTAAGTTATGATGTAACATAATCCATTTACGTAACTCAATTTGGTGAAATACTACCCAAAAAATCTATAGCCCATTTCTCAAATAGTTCTACACTAGTAATTGGTCTTAAAGGCATTTCATCTCATTGACCTAGTTGTTTCACCGTTTTCTTTACATTTTGGGATGGAACAGATAAGGGTTAAGGGATGAGGAGGAATACCTATTTATGTTGGTCAGTTGATGGTTGTTGCACACATTCTGACTTATCAATCCAATGCTAACTGTGAGAGATTCCTTTTGGTTGGGAGGAACTACCTGAAATAGAAAACAAGACCACAAAAGAAGAGTTAAATAATATATGATAGTGGACTGCCTAGCGTGTGCTAGATCCAAGAAGTGTGATACTCCCTAGATGGCTATCAATCCACTATTTAAAACAACTTAATGCGAGAAATAAACAAATTCCTACTATAGTTGATATGATTTAGGTATTTCATTCAAGCACAATAAGAAAATATAACATAACAAGCTAGGCTATAGTCAAATCTAAAGGGTAGGTAGGTGTCAGGGTGTTGGAACTAGTCAGGGTCAGGTTTTGGGTTGTTTGGGTCACTTGGTAGAAGGTAGGTTGGCTCTGTTATTGACACATGTGTAAAAACTAGAGACCGATGTAAGTCAAGTGTAACCGATTGATGCAAGCTATAATTCACTAGATAACACCCTATACATGCTTTGGCACATCACTCAACCTAGATCGAGTGCACACCCAAAGCATGCAAAGGTACCACCTCCTATTTAGGGTTGTTGTAGCAGAATTTTAACATGATGAAGACTTAAAGCATATAGATCCATAACTAATACATCATTATACAATGAATGACAGATATAGATCTAGGAAAGAATAAGTTTAAACAATAATTATGATAGAAATAAGAACATGCACCACCCATTTACACACAGAATAACACTTAGGTTCAATCATTATCTTCTATCTCTTAATTATAAAAATAACACAAAAGCTTCTTACAATACTGGCAATCTATGCCGATGCGCGCATGGATCTGATATGGTAATCCAGAAACATGCACACTATGTTATCTATCTCTCTATATCCATCATCTTTCTACCAAGTAATTCACTACATATATATAGGGTGGGGACTTTCCCTTCACCACTTATCTATCCCAAAAATAGGCCACATGCTATTAATAGCCACGTGCTATTTTCATGCATAGCCACACATGCAAGTGTGTTATCTATAGACTACTGATAGTTAACTGAGGTGAAAATCCTATTCTTAGACTATCTCCATGCAAAAGTGCTCTGAATCCAATCCTCCAGAAATAGACAATGCGTGGCATGCACATCTCTGCATCATTGGTGTGTTCTACACACTATCTTCTAAAAATAGATCTTCATGCCCAAAAATGGATAAGTCCTAAATGCTTGACTTTTCTGAGTGCGTAGGTTCTTCTGTCCCTTCACACCTTGAACCTAGCCTATTCTCCCTCACGAGACTTCTTGTGTGAGTTACGCCAGTGTTCTCTCGATCAACATTACCCCACACTAATCTCATTGTTTCCCCGACAATGGGTATCTCCAAAATAAGTTAAATAGAAAGAATCAAAAATAATTTGAATGAATAAATAATGCTTTTATGTGGCAGCCTCATTTATCTCATCTTGAAGGATAACCTCTAGATAATCATCTTTTATTTCATCCTCTAAGGCTTGTCACTCACTTTGAGAGCATTCTCTACTTTCTCTGGGATGTCCATAACGATGGAATCAAGCTCATCCTTCACAATTTTCCATTTTTCATTCTGTAAGACCAACATAATGCTGGACATTGCAGCCATCCTTCCATCCGTTCATCCATTTTCTTTGCGATGAGTTAAGCTCATTTAATGTTTCTGGTGTGACTCTTGTGTTGCTTTGCCAAGGCCTCACAATTTTTTTTTTCAATATTTAACCTCTTTGCATGGCCCAAGCTATCATCCCTTTTATCCTTTTAGACTTCATTATCTTCTTCCAGAGTCCTTACCTTGATCAACGCTCACAAACTATTTAGATGTTCAAGGCTTGGTCTACTTTCTTCAATTCTTCTTGTAGCACTTGCAACAGTCCCTCATAGGATGCAATATTCCACATCACTAAATCCTTTTCTCATTCTACCTCTTGTGCTAGATCCTTTCATGTTGGCATATGCAAAGGTTCATCTTCAAGCACTAGGTCTACTAAGGTACTTACATAGTGTATCACCGAAGGAAACATCTTTGGTACCTTTGGTTCTAGGTATGGCCTAGCCTTCATAATAGTATCACCAATTTCCTCTACGAGGCTGATAAATACAACATTTTTCTTTTGTGCCAAGTCTCTTTCTGTGTTAGGTGTGCTATCTCTACATCCTTTATCTTCAGCTCCTCACACAACACTCTTATTGTTGCAGCTTTGTCCATGTTTCTTCTTACAACTTCAATAGAAACCTTCACCAATGTGTTACTCACCTATTCATTTGACATGACAGTAGGCTTTATTATCATATGTCTAGCTTGGGGTGCCTTCTTCATCCGTTTTGACACGCATGACTCCTCACATACATGAAAGTCTAACTCATCCATGTGGGTGTGCTTTAACCATGATAGCTAATTTCGAGTGCACATGGTCATCATATCCTCATCCATTAGCTCCCAGTATAAATAAATCCTTCTCTGCTATCGTGCTCTAGAAGTGGATGTAGACAATATTTCCTGAATCCTCAACATATCCCATGAGTGGTGAACTGTGTTATCCACTCATCCTCTTTCTCCTTGGCCCTTTTGGAATGTTGATCGAGAGAATACTTGTTAGAGAACACACAAGGATTCCGCATGGGAGAGAAGGCCAAGATCAAGGGCATGGAAGGATAGGATGGAACCACGCGTGGAATGCGAAGTTATGCATTTAGGACTTAGCTGATTTTGAGCATGTCGCCCTATTTTTAGAAGATGGCATGCTGAACACACCTATGATGTAGAGACATGCGCGCCATGCATTGTCTATTTTTGGAGGATCGGATCAAAGTGTTTTGTATGGAGACGAGCTAAGAATAGGATTGACACTTTAGTTAACTGTAAGAGGCCTATAGATAGCACACTTGCATGTGTGGCTATGCCTATGAATGACGCATGGCTATTAATAACATGTGGCCTATTTTTGGAATAGATAAGTGGTGAAGGAAAGTCCCCACCCTATATATATGATGTGAGGTACATAGTGGTAATATATGAGTGTGATGGATGTATGAAGATATAGAGATATACACATATGACTGAATTACTATATCAGATCCATACGCATTGGTATCATTTGACATTATTGTAAGGAGCTTCTATGTTTATTAATAGATGGAAGATATTGGCTAAATCTAAGTGTCATTCCTATGTGTAATCAAGTAGTGTATGTTATTGATTCAATCATGATTACTATTTAACGCTTGTTCTATCATAGATCTGAATGTAGCATACAATGTAGAATGATAGATTAGTTATGAATCTATGTGTTTCTTCCTTCATCACACTAACATCCTACTACAACAACCCTAAAGAGGGACTTGGTACCTTTGTGCACTTCGGGTGAGCACTCAATCTGAGGTTGAGTGATGTGCCAATGCGTCTAGGGAGTTATCTGGTAAATTCTAGGTTCTGACATGGAACTTGAGCTTCAAGATTAGGATTACTGTAATATCTGGGTAGTCTCATGTGTGGTTTTAGATGTTTCATTCTCTCCTTCTTCTCCATCTTTCATCTCTTCATATTTTAGCTCTTCTTCTTGCTCAAGTGGAGTAGGAGATCCTGGCGTTCTCTCCTCCACCGATCCTTCAGCCTCTTCATCTAACTTCAACTTCCTTCTCATTTTTGGCTCACTAGATTCCTTGTGCAGAGAGAGACAAGGTGATCTCCTTGCCATTTTTGGGGTTCCACCTTGATTCCTTATGCATTTGAATACTTTCTTGAACCTATTCTCTCCTGTTCTACCCCGTATTGTCTTCTTCATCCTGCCCCTATGGTGGAGTAGTGGCATGTTGTGATTCCTTCCTATATGAAGGTTTCCTCCTTCTATGCTCCAAGCCACCACTATCTTCACACTCTTCTTCTTCATCTTCTACGTCAATGGTTTCTGTGGGCTTTGGCACTGGTATGTTCTCCATTGTATGTTGACCCTTCGGTGGCCCTGGAGTGCAAACTCATTCTCCACGTACTTATTGTTTTCCATCTTAGGATTCAGATGAAGGTATACTAGTGCTGCCCCAATATCTCCATAACTAGACTCATGGGATTTATGCTCAATACTTCGAAATGAGCCTCTCGATATACGTGCTTCACCTGGATACACATATTTATTTCTCAGGGTGTGGTAGTCACAATCTACCTTCTCCGCATTAAAGGCCAAGCGGCGCGTGTCAGTGAATCTATGGATTGATGTTTGAAAGTACCTTACTATGAAGGTGTAGGGAATTTTTCACCAAGGGCTCCAGGATCCATATTTCATTGGGAAGTGCATGATGTAGAAATGCTTTGATATACAACAAACTAGACTTGTTTCCCTATTACCAAAGGTAGTTCCTTGGGATGTGCCACTCTTCTTCAAAGGTGTAGAGCCTATCGTACCATTTCTCTACTCTTTTCTTGACATCATCTGTCATGGACCCTTTACATAGGTACTTGCTAAAACTTTCAGCTAGTGACTTATTCTCCATGGGGTATTCCCATATCTTCTCCTTTGGTCTATCTAGTACTCCAATCTCCATGAATACTAGTGATAATAGAACAGCTCCAAAGCTGATTTTTCCTCTTGTGTGTGCTTCCTTGACTATCTATTCTATAATGTATCCTGCAATATTATAGACTACTTCTTTTGACATCCACTTCGCAACATGCAACCACATGGTGTTCACCTGTGACCACCTCTCCTAGTCATTCAAATTTGTAACAAGATGTGTTGTTGCTTGTACAACTAGACAATTCTTTAGTTTATCAATGTTCATACTACCTCACAGACCCTTCAAGTATCCCAAATCCTTCTTGGTTTATAGAATTGTGGCCTTATTTGTTAGGTCAGTTTTTATATCCTCTCTTATGACCTTCAAACATGTCATTGTGGAGATCGGTGCGAGATGAGATTCTAACTATATGCGTCTGTAAAATAGAAAAATTCATCATGTACTCTACTCATGAGCCATCATTATAAAGGCTCATACTTCCTGAAATATGGAAGACCATATAATTGGTAGACTCCAATTATTTTTAGAAGTTTCTTTCCTACATAATCATAAACCCCGACATGTCATCTGTTGTGTGTTCTTTGTCTTTGTGTTGAGTAGGGCATTGAGTTCCTTTTCTTTCTCTATGGTCCTGTGGTTATACTCTCTCACTTTACTTTTTCTTATATGTGAATCCCACTCTGGATGACTATGATGCCCTTTGGATATTGCATTTCTGAAAAATTAATTTCAGGTGCCATCTCTTCCTCCTCTCTGACTACCTTCCTCCCCTTTGTACCCGTTGCGGTTTATTTCTTGGGTGCCATTTTTACCTTGCAATCCTTTTGTAGAAACTTACCTCTTCAACTTTGTAATGCCCGACTCAAACCCTAGCTCAAGTTAGCATGCCCTAGGTGAAATCACGTGCCCTAGCTCCTCTCTATCATCCTACTTCACTCAAACCCTTCACCATCGGGGATGTAAGCTTCTTCTACGCATAGATCTGCTTGTCATGTCTTGGTTTCACACCCTTCACACCTCAAATCGATTACTCGGATCTTCACACTTAGCTCTTTCTCAAATAATCTTAATTACAATGGTAAAAATGAACTCGCATCCTATCCTTATATAGATTTTCAAATTTTGATGCATTTATTGCTTCTCCACCTACCAAATATCCTCTCATTCATTGACCAAATTTGTTCTTTCTACGTGGTACATATTCATGCCCCAGCTATAACCTTCTAGCACACCTTCCTACCCTCTGGTCATAGACTTCTCTTCAGCATGCACCCATGCACCCGAGTACCTCGTCACTATACCTTATCCTGGTAGTTATCATGGCCTCTGCTTACCTCGCGTTATACTATTCCTTCATTCATCTCCATCCTTGGTCACTTTTGAGAAGCAATCTTTTTACTTTGACAAACACCCATAGTAGCTTATTCCTTTCCACCTTTTAGTTCTAGTAGTCATGTACCTTGATATCAATAACCACACCCCACACTAAAAGTATGTGTTGTCTCGCACATCAACATGCTTCATGCATGCAAGTGAGCTTATTACACAAGAACAAAAACTAAAGTGATAAAGCATAACAAAAATGAAGGAAATATATTAAGGAAATACGAATGGAAACCTAATCTAATTGGTAATACTACCTTATTACAAATGCCAAGAAGACTTATTTATAATAGGGCTTCATCTTACTCTCATTAAAGTAACCAAGTATCCGTGTTCCATCTAGTGCTTATAACTAGAAAGTGCTTGTTTCAATGATGTAAGTAATAACATACAACCCTAACCAATGTACCTTAATTTTTCCTGGATGGTGCAAGAACTTAGAGTCATAGAGAAGTACCATTTGTCCAATCTCAAAATTCTTATCCCTTATGTTTCTATCATGCCATGCTTTCTACCTGGCCTTTTCCTAGTTCTGACTCCATCATGCTATTGCTTGTCACTCATCTAGTTGAATCATCTTCTCAATACACTCTTCTAAAGCCTACTCATCAGCTAGACCTCCAGTAGCGTGCAATGCACAAAGAAGGTAACATAAATTCTATAGGGATAATGGATTCTATGCAAAGCACCAACTGAAACAGTGTGGCTTTGTTCAATCTCTTATGAGTTATTCTATATGCCCAAAGAACAGCTGAAAAGTTATCATCCTAATCCTTTCTTCCAACATCACAATTTTTTTTCAATGTCTGGCTCAAAATCTTGTTGAAAGCCTCAATAATTCCATTTTCCTGAGGATGGTAGGGTGTAGCCTTATGGTTTGCAACCATAAACTAATCTAATAGGATCCTAATTGTCTCATTCAAAAGTGTGTACCCCCAACACTTTTCAATCTTAAAGGACATCCATATCTTGTAAGAACATTATCCCATAGAAACCTAGCTGTTGTAGCCACTATACAGTCCTTCATAGGTGTTTCTTTTTCCCACTTTGTGAGATAATCATACAAGTAATGATATAGCATGATCCATTTCTATGTGTGGCTGGTGAAATAGGTCCTACAAAATTTATGGCCCATTTCTCAAATGGTTCGACACTAGTAATAGGTTTCAAAGGAATCTCATCTCTTTTCCTGGTTTACCTAAACATTGACAATGGTAACACGCTTTGTAATACACTTTATAATCTTTATATATTGTCTCCCACCATAATCCAACAAGTAGGATATTTCGGGAAGTTACATCACTTACATAGTGGCCTCTGCAATACCACCATATGCCTCCTCCATTATATCCTCATGCTCATGCTCTAATAAAAATTACGTAATACTTCATCTCTACCTAACTTGTAGAGGTCACCACTGATTAACATAAACGATGTTGCATGTATAGCAAGTTGTTTATTTTATAATGCCTTCATTCCTTCGGTGCCACACCAGTCCTTAGAAAGACAAAAATGTCTTCTAATTCTGATGGTGTACATTCTAACATATATAACTATGCATCTGGCATGGTTTCTTCAATTTTATGTGCTTCTTCTCTTGAGTGAATTCTAGACAAGTGGTCTAGTCCAGAGTTACTTTTCCCTAGCTTCACCACAACTGTGAAGTCAAAATCTTGAAATAGGAGTACCCATATACATATGCACCCTTGTAAGACGGGTTTGTTCACCAAATAATTCAATGCCATGTGATCTGTATAAAACACAAATGGTGTTACTAACAAGTACTGTCAAAACTTGTGCAATGCATAGATCATTAAAAAGCTTCACACTCTGTAGTTGTATAATTTTATTCAGCAGGAGTCAACTTTCTACTAGCAAAAAAAATTGGATGATCTACAATACCTTCACCAAGTTGAGCTAACACAGTGCCAATGACCATGCTAGAGGTTTCCACATGCACATGAAATGGTTTATCCCATGAGGGAAAGCACAAAATGGGTGCGGTAGTAAGTTTCACCTTTAATATATCAAACACGTGTTGCTTTGCGGTTCTCCCTAATAAAATGTACCTTTTCCTTTTATTAAATCTTTCAAGGGTATAACAACTTTGGCATACCTTTTGATGAAATTCTGATAATATCTTGTGTGACCAAAAATCCACGCACCTCACTTTGACTGGTAGCACTTCCAGGCCTAGAATGACTGTAACCTTAGCTGGATCAACCAACAAACATTCCTTATAGATTATATGTCCTAACAGTATTCCAAAAGGTGTAGAAAATATGCACTTCTTGATGTTCAAAGAGATACTCAATTATCTGCATCGTTCAAACATTAAGCACAAATTTTCACAATGATATTTCATAATCCCATATAATGTCCAATCATCTAGATAAACCTGTAAGAAGTTGTGAATAAAATATTTGAATTCCTGAACAACTATCCATGAGAATACAACAGGCACATTTTTTAGTCCAAAAGGCATTACAGTATAGGAAAAACTGCCCCATTCAATAGTAAAAGTTGTCTTTTCTTGATCCTCTTGAGAAATCCTAACTTGATGATACCCAGAAAACCCATCTGTGAATGAATATATTTCACACTTGCCACTCCTTCCAGTATTTCCTCAATGAATGTTGTAGGAAAAGTGTTTGTGATACATGCAAATTTAATCCTCGGTAATCTACATAGATTCAAATCCTACCATCCTTATTGATACTTATCACCATAGGACTAACCCATTCTGACTCATCTAAGGGTCAAATAATCCCATTTTTAGCATCTTATCAATCTCTTCCTTCACCTTTTCACGTAAATTGGGATTCATTCTATAAGGTCACTTTCTAACTGGGTGTGCACCATCCTTAAGCTTTATCTTCATTTCCCTAAGTGATTCATGCATGCCTTTAAGTTCATGATACCCTCGAGGGAATAAGTCTTGATAATCCCTGAGTAACTCAATGATCTTTGCCACTTTTGATTTTGACCAATAGTCTCCAATTATGACCTCCTTTGGCTCAACCTCCAAACCTATATTCACCTTCTTTGTCTTCATGGGTTCATGATAGGCACGCGTATCCTTGTTTGCATTGTCCAAGACCTCGCGCACCCCTTGTGAATGTTCAATATCCAGGTTCTCAACTTCCTCATCATCCACTATGTAAACCATCTTTCCTTTCTCTTTCTCAAGGAAAGTGTATTCAAGTAGTATGGAGTCCATTTCTTCTTCCTTTTCAAAATGCACTCCAAACTCTGTCTCACCAAATATTTCCTAAATAAGCTCTTCTGCCTTTGCACTATCTCCCATAGTTAAGCGCTTGAAAATTTTTAATGCTTCTTCTACTGGAGGTTTAGTCGAGAAGTAGTCAAAGGTCTGGATCATTCATGCAGTCAAATTCTACCAATTCCCAATCTCTCGATGTAATTATACATATACATACTAGGTGCGTGCACATCCTTGTATAGTAGAATACAATCTATATGCACCTAGAGTGAAGGTTGTAATGCTTCTTGTCTCATCTTTGTCTTGAGTCTCTCACATTGATGAATGTGATGCTGAATAGGTTAATCACCATTATAAGTGCAGATGTGTGTAGGTGCATTTCTCCTTAAGAACCTAGTAGATAGGGTGATTCCAATCTCCTCCCATCCTATAAGATTATCTCTGTGGACTACCCACCCGGCCATGCACGCTATTTTCGCCACAAGGTATTAACAAACATATATCTTCTCTTAATTTGATCTATCCACTGTGCTTCCATGGTTTTAAAAATATAGGAAGATCTTCTACCCCAGTATACCAAGGTACTACGCTACCTATCCATCGAACAGAATGAAGTCCATTCTTGCACACAACCGTGCTTTTTACCTCGTGCCCTACTAGTTCATATGTACCATGAGACCAATTGTCACAAGAAATACTCGTATTATCACTAATAGAATGAGAATATTCCCACTGTAGGATGCCTTCCTTTGATGGCTCATTAACCTCTGGGTCCTGAATAACATGTACATAGATTTTGTTTAAGTCCTCCTCACTTAGAGGCTCAACATATGGTGTAGACTTCCCATCTGTCAAAGGTATTACAACCCTTTCCTCCTTATTCTCAAAGCTGATATACCCCTTATTGAATCTCAAGTCAACATTATTCGCATAACACCAAGGGCATCCAAGAAAGGATGGAAAACTGTCTGCTTCCACAAGTGCTAATACCTCAAAATCCCCAGTGAACTTGGCCCCTTGTATGGTTATAGATGCATCCTTAAAAACTCCTACGCAAGTGGCCTTAGTTCAGATTTTCATAAATAACACATTAGATGATAGCTGCAATGAGGCCTTCCCATTTTTACCCATACATCTAATGTAAGCACATTCACTTCCACACATGTTTCAATCAATATGTTTCTCAACAACCATCCATCCACAACAACATTTAGAGTAATTTCCTTGTCATAGTCAATGCTATCAGGGGGAATATTTACATGTAGGATTTGTCATTCATTCTCAGTGCTTGTGCACGGGGTATTCCCCTTCAACCAATTCCTAGCAACAAAATAATATTCTCCTGGCGTAACATTTTACAAACCTCTCTGATGTCATCAATATCAGAGGGGACTTTTTCTGCTTCTTTCTTCTGCTCCATCTTCCTTGACTGCTCCTTTAAACATTGTATCTCACCTTGAAGATTCTGAGGACCTCCATGGTCTCTTGATAGAATTCCTTCTGATGAGTAGGATCTAGGTACATTGTATGCAAAACCTCCTCCTTGGTGATCATAGGCTTCTGGTGCAATGCCTCTCTTGTGCACGCCACTTCAGCTCATGTAGTAATCTTCATTGTTAATGCCTCAGGTCTTGGTGCTATCTTGGGAATCCATTGATCTTCTACCATGTGCGTTGGATTCTAACCATCATGATGCCTTTGTTTTCTTTATTTTGTTTCTTACTTAGATGGTCATATAAATCGGGCACTCTTCATAGCTATGGTTCTTTCCACGGAAAAGAACATGCAATATTCAGGGACATTCATGCCTATAGTGGTCGGGGATCCAATGTATAACGTGTTCCATGAGGGAACTCACCTCTTCCTCCACCATGGCCTCATCCTCAATATACACCGATATCCACATCCTATTCCATGACCTCCTTCAAAACGCCCTCATTCTTATCATAATGCGTTTGATTATGATCCCGATCCTAGTGCTCATTCTTACCCTTATAATTATCCATTACGCTTGTCTATCATACCCCAATGTCTATAGCATCCTAGATATGACCAATCAACCAAATCCTTCAGTATCATGGGTCATGGATTGGAAAATTTTACAGTAACAAGATACATTCTTCCTTATCACATGCTGTAACAAAGGATAGTGACTAGCATCATGATTCAAATGAAAGATCTCACATCCAATAGTAATGAGCATATAGATCTGTGAGGGAAATTATCCTTGGTGTGACCTTCCACTTCACAATCTATACACCAAATCCTTGAGTGCATTTCATGGGCTAAATTTGTTGATAGCTTCTCTAACTATTTTTTCCATATCTACAATCTGTGCCTCTAAGAATGGACTAACACTAGTGTCAATGCTCCTAACTGCCTCAGCACATAAAGCTACTTCCAGTGCTTTGTGTGGATCAGTGTATGTCTTATGTGACAGTGCTATTTTGAATGGTGTAACCAATTCACCAACAACCATTGTGCATGCTAGCTTACATGAATATTATAAGAAAGATTAGATAGGAGTGTCTTAAAACAAGCATCATAATCACATACACTCTTAGTAGTACCTTGATTGGTATCCTTGAGTGCACTTATACTCTTTTGCTAAAATTCGAGATGTAGAACTCTTTCAAGAAATCATCCTTTATCATTTGCATAATCCATGCAAGTTTGATCGAAATTCAAACTTCCTATACCAGCTGTGTGCACGTCCCTATAATGTAGTAGTAAATTGACTTTCCTTCTTCTCAGAAGTCGTGATACCTTTCACATGCCAAAATATTTCACACATGTGCACATGCTCAACAACATCCTCTATACCTCTATACTCTAGAAGATGAAGATACATCTCCATATAAATATTCTAGGGTTGGTGTTGACCTTACCCACTTGATCCAGAACCTCTTATGTTTCCCCTACCTCTAGAACCACTAGATCCACCGAACTAGAACCACCTATACCTCCTGATCCTCCACCTGTAGCTCAAATAGGACCTATAGATGTACTCCCTTGTGCTCTAATAGTAGTACTATACTGAAGCCCTATAGTCTGTATAGTAGTTCCATTTCTAGAGGTGAATCCAACATTCGACGTGCTTACATTTTGTGTAGATGATGTGCCTGAAAATGTTTCTCCAAAAAACATTGAAGTCGTTTGTCCTGCCATTGATGTACTTGCTCTTTAACTTACTCTAGTTCTCATGTTTCCAAAATTCATTTTGTTGATTACTTGTACTAGATACTTTGGAAAACCAAGCGCAAGGGATAAGTCACTAGGTGGATTAAGATGCGTGCCCACAACCCGGTAGTCTCTCTGCTAATGCACTTTTGTGAGGCTAATGGGGGATCCTGTCATGATTTCCAAGATGGGGAGTTCTGATTCTCGGCTCCACGTATTCTACGTGAGCTTTAAACCCTTTATGAGCCATCTCTCTCCTCAATGCCATACTTTCAGTAATGGTACACTACTTCTCTATCTCCCTCTTCACACCTCATTATACGTAAGCCAACTTTCTTCTCTTTACCTTTTATGCTGCTAGGTCTTCCATCTTTCATGAAACCTATTCCTTCCCTCATGCATGGTGATGTTTAGTTAGCCATCGGTTTACTCTCTAGGTTCAAAGTTACCATCAAGATCTTGATCGCTAGTGGAATATTTTACAGATATGTTTCTCTACGATACCACAAAAATTGGAATTTAGCTACCTCCAGGAAAGAATACGTCGAAATTGAATATTTCAGAATATAACTGTTTAGAACACCATGAAACCACATATCCAAAGCACGAGTCTAGATCAGATCGAATCATAAAGGGCCTGAAATTCTTCTTATGTCCAGACAAGTGCACGATACCTCCAATTCCACTTAGATGCATAAGCAATCAGCCACTCGTATAATTCTACTAGAAATATGGTGAAAAATATCTCATATAAATTGTCATATAGGTTCTATTCCACCCATACATGTGTGTTAAACTCAGATTTGGTGTTGAACCATTGTACATATTCTTCCTCCGATCACGTATCCATTATTCAATACTTGCAGAGTTAACCTGGTACATCTTCATCGTGAAACATCCTGAAATAAGCGAAAAGAGGTCCCAAAGAAATGAAACCAATGATGCAACCTAGAATTCACCAGATAACACCCTAGATGCACTGACACATCACTTAGCCTAGACTGAGTGCTCACCCAAAGCACATAAAGGTACTAAGTCCCTCTTTAGGGTTGTTATAGTAGAATGTTAACATGATGAAGACTTAAAGCATATAGATCCATAACTAATACATCATTATACAATGCATGATAGATCTAGATCTAGGAAAGAATAAGTTTAAATAATAATCATGATAGAAATAAGAACATGCACTACCCAATTACACATAGGAATGACACTTAGGTTCAGTCAATATCTTCCATCTTGTAATTATCACAATAACACATAATCTTCTTACAATGCGGACAATCTTCTTTGATGCACAAATGGATCTGATATGGTAATATAGAAACATGCACATGTATCTGTTATCTATCTCTCTATATCCATCATCTCCCTACTAGGTAATTCACTACATATATATATAGGGTGGGGACTTTCCCTTCACCACTTATCTATCCCAAAATAGTTTGCTTGCTATTAATAGACACATGTCGTTTTCATGTATAGCCATGCATGTAAGTGTGCTATCTATAGAATATTGATAGTTAACTAAGGTGAAAATCCTATTCTTAGACTATCTCCATGCAAAAGCACTTTGAATCCAATCCTCCAGAAATAGACAATGTGTGGTGCGCACATCTCTACATCGTTGGTGTGTTTTACACGCTATCTTCTAAAAATAGATCTTCATGCCCAAAAATAGCTAAGTCCTGAATGCTGACTTTTCTTGAGTGTGTGGGTTCTTCCTGTCCCTTCGTGCCCTTGAACCTAACCTATTTTCCTACGTGGACTTCTTGTGTGAGTTATGTCAAGTGTTCTCTTATCAACACCGATGATGGTTTAGAAGGGACCAACGATGGTCATGGATAACCGGCGTCGGTAGGGTTGGGGTGATAGGAACTCAATGAGATCTGATTGTGGGGATTAAATCAAGCCAAAAAGAGATGAAAGGATGAATAGGGTAGTCTCGTAAAGGTATCTGGTATAACTCGGAGGTGTGTAGCGGTGAGAATGGGTGACTTGGTGGTGTGGGTAGAGGAATGGATGAGTCTACAAGTAGGTAGAAGATGGGAAATGAACATGCAAAGTATAAACTGATAACATAAGTAACAAAGGCTATTATACTTGAAATAGACTATGCTAGTAGAAGATACACTTACTATGATGCAAGTTTGATGGCTGAATGGTGATAGTAGTTGATCAGAAGAATGGTGTTTGGTGCCATGGTAGTGCTTCTTGGAATGCTTCCATGAGTGCAATGCTTCTGGATCTATCCTGGTGCTGGCTATGGATGTCTATAGGTGTGAAAAGGATTTGGTTCTACTTACATGCATTTATCTTCTTGCCTCATTGACCTCAGAATGTGCCAACCCATAAATAAGGTTGCTAAGGTGAATAAATTGTAACTGACGGTGGTTTCTGGTTGGCGTAGGTTTAGGGATGACCAGTGTTGGTTAAGGTGGGATTCTCTAGGTTTACTAAAATGGAATATCTTGCATCTTTTGGATCATTTTCATTCCTTTATCCATGGATCTGAATGGAGGTTACCTTTTTATTAGTGGTGTTGGTGCTCAAATTGATCTCGCCCATTTATCCTTAAAGTTCTTCAGTTTGCAGGCTCTGTCGTCTTCTCTATCTCCCGTTTTGATGCATAAAAACTCTATCCCCCATTTGGTTGCCATGATCAGTCCCTTCCTTGGTCGAGGATCACTTAAAAGTCCAGAATTTGTTTTTCATTCCTCTGTCCATGAGAAAGAATCTGTAACTTGGGCATAAAACTTAGGTTTTTCCTTTCCTTCCATTTTCCACAGTCATGTTTTTTTGTCCCTGTCATTTTTGTCCCAAATATATGTGAAAACATGATTGGATATGGCTCAGAGGATCATATTTGGGCCTTATATCATTTCCAAATTCTCTTTCCTTGAAGAAGGATTCATTTCCGTGCAAATGGTGATTTTCTGAATTTTACGGTTTGATGGGTGTATTTTTCCCAGTCAAATTTACATCTCAGCATATGTGGAAACGTGGCCCTTTCTGGTTGGATGTAGCTTGGTGGGGAACTTTGAAAACTCTAAGGCTCACTTCAACTCAAAAATTTTCCATGTGGAGGGCCGGCGCTCATCTGAAGATTCACCTTTTGGTTTGGCCTTGGAGTTGCGTTGGGGAGACACGTGGAGGTTTCCACTACCTTGCCCAGACTTAAACAAATTTTTCATATGGCTGGTATAGTTTTGGCAGACCATGGACACATGGGGGGTAGGTGCTCATTTGAGGATCAGCCTCAAGGTCCCACCTTAACAATTGCAACAGGGAGACATGTGGAGGCTTCCGCCGGCTCTGCTCTATACTTAAAATTTCCAAAGTAATCTTCTAAGGCCTGGACATGTGGAGGGACTACACTTGTTTGGGGACCGGCCCCTAATTTTTATTTTGAAGAAGTTCTAGGAGGACACTTGGAGGTTTCTGCTCACTTTGCCTTTTCTTGGACTTTTCAATGGCCAAGGAAAACTATCGCGAACCCTAGACACATGACACCTTCCACTAATCCTTCAAATTTTTAACAACTCTACCAGACTAAGACACATGGTGAGCCCACACTTGTTCGGGGTCTCCACTTTTGAGGACCATACCAAAGGTGCACCAAGGTGACACGTGGAGGCTTCCGTTGGCTCCTTTTACTAAGACTTTTCAAAGGCCAAAAGGTGTTTTTCTTGGGCCCAGGCACATGGAAGGCCCGTGCTTGTTTGGAAACTTGCCCTTATATTTCTCCTTTGCGGTTGTCTAAGAAAACATGTTGATGACTCTAAAATAAAATAGAAAAGGGGCATAATCAATGGTTGCTATGTATTACGTCTATTTTTCTGCCATTTTTTCTCCAAGACTCCTGGAGATGTGAATACACACTATTTTTCATTATTTTTGATGAAATTTCTTATCGGCTTTATTTGTAAAGTGCCATTGAATGGATTCAGAACTTAATTTGTGAGTCCAATGATTGTTAAGATTGATATTTTGAAGTTGGAATTGCTCGGTCACTTACAAAAATGGGAATTACCAGAGAAGATGGATGCGGGACATAATTACGAGAGGAAAAGAGGAAAAGGATGAAATGATGAAGGCACAGCAGCACAAAAGGTGAAAAATGTGTTACCTCGAGAATGAAAAAGATCACCTATCATATCCAAATGTGCAGAGCCTTTAGAAAATGATTAAAAATAGGATTTCTCACATGAAAGAATCGAATGATTAGAAGGACAGCCAAAAATTTGTGACATGGCATCCTAGTCATTAGTCGAGGGCCCAAGAAATGTGATCAATTTATAATTGGTCCACTTGGCGATTTCAAATCTGAATTTGTTAAACATCATTGTTTGAAACAAATTGTTAAAAAGAAAAGGTCCCTCGTATATTATTCTTCTCTTTTGGGGGAAATTAAGTGAGCAAAATGTATAAATGTAATGAGAATACTCTTACAAAAGGTCGGGATTAAATTTCATAAGAAAAATTTGAGAAAATCCATATTATGAGAAACCTGGTTAATTTTCGTTGTGTTATATTTTCTATCATATCAAGTTGGTTAGAGATGTATAGCTATTGACGAGCACTAATATTACTCTGAAGCTTTCCCTGTTGATGAATTTAAGCAATTTTGAAATTAATTTGTGTCAATCTTGGAGAAATTAGTGTTTGCTTTGTTTTAGAATGTCTGCAAGTAGTTTTTCTTGTTCCTATTGCAATCTTACATTGAAATATTTATGAAATCACATAGGATCTCGTCCCTATGATAATTTAGTGGCATTTGCAATTTCATTTTAGGAAGATCCTTCATCCTGTGATGAGATAAACAAATTTAAAATCATTCCACTATCATTTGTTGATAAAGATTGTCTGTAAGTCTTTGGGTGTACCTTAGGTGTGATTGATCAAATATTTTGGTGTTTAATTGAGTCTTTTAACTCAAGCCTTTGTGCTAGATTCTCAAAGATTGTGTGAAAACATGCTGATCTGGGCCTTGAAGCATACCTTCTGGTTGAAGGAATGTCTCAACTATTCTAAACTTTTCTGATGTTGAGTTGTCCATTGTTGTGAAGTGTCTCAGAGATCTGGTATAATCAAATTTATCTTGCTTAATCTCCCACCAAAATTATTCAAAAACCATGAATCCATCCTGAAATACCCCTGTTTTCCTTTATATCAACAAAGGAAAAAAATCCATTCACTAAAATATGCAGAACAATCAGGATCCCATAGTGTCTTCAATAACCTTAGCCTTGTTTTGAAAGTATCTCCATCTTTTAGAAGTGAAAACTCTTGAGAGTTAAATTATGGAGTATTGACTGTACTTTCCCAAGGTTTTCTTCATAAAATTTGTGCAAAAGAAGGATATCTCCATCTCCTTCATCAAATAGAGGTTACACTATGGGTCCTCTCACCCTGGTCAAAAGGCACGACCTAAAGTAGTGAGGATAGGTCAAATCCTATTGAAGGTGTTATCCATCTCTCAACAAATTTGAGTGAAAAAGGAGTTAGATCTCATCCCCGGTAACAAAACGACATACATCATGATCTATCTGTCTCTAAGCTCCATGCCAAATATGTGATGTTGCTTAGCTTGAAAAGGAGAAAAAAATTGGATACCAACAAGCGAAAAGGTGGTTAGAGGAATAATAGGCCTTGATTTTTAGGTTTGGACCAAGTCTTATTCATTTATGAAAACATGCAATTAATAGGTCTATGGTAAGGTGTTTAGGTGAGGTGTCTATTTATTTAATTAAAGTAATTACATTAATAATGGGGTGATGATGGGTATTTATTTACTTATAAATAATTAAATTAATGTTAATGTGGGGTATAAGGGTCATGTTTAGGTGAATGTGTGTAATTTGGTTATTCGAAAGGGTACCAAAGGGAGTGTGACCCAATTTTGGTGTCTACATTTTTCCCCTTTTTGTTTGGCATCTTGTATTGGTAGGCGACATGAAAAAAATGAAGGTTAGGTTTTCCCCATGTGAATTTAGGGTGATAAGGTGAATTTTTGTGCCCCAGATAGGGGCATGAGTGATCTCCCCTCAAATAAGGCATCGATGATGAAGAATAGAGAGTCAGTGGGTGGTTTGACAAAACAGGTCAGTGTGAAGAAGGTGAGGTGATGAGGCCGGTATATGTCCGATTAATGTATAATATATGATCTCATCTCGATGCAGGAGCATCAAGTGATAAGATGCAAGAAGGTCATATGACCATTAGAACATGTTAGTATAGGTGTGAGTGAATGAATGTTAAAGTTGAATATGTTGTAAAAGGTGAATGAGTACTTGTAAGAAAGTTGTAGGAGTAAATTTGACATAGTAAAAGAGTAATATTGGAAAAATAAAGCCATGTCATCATGTAATAGTTGTCTTATATGGATTACATGAGAGTATTAAGGAGATCTCCACGTGATTTCTATGTAGAGGAAGTTGTTGAGTCTTCTTAGGAGTGTGAATTGGCTTAGGAGTCAGTTTAGGTGTTTGTTAGAGTCTTTACTTAGCAAATTGACACCTATTTCATAGGTGATTCAAAGAGAAGGAGGTAGAACAGAGGTTCTCAGGGTTGTAGAGATGAAGGAGAAGGAATGTATGAGGTTTTAGAAGAAGAATATACCTCTGTTGGCATGAATTTGCATGTTTGAAGGAGGATCTGTGTTAAGAACCACCGGCAGGGGCGGTGAGCTACAGGCCCTCGGTGGTGTTTGCAAGGTGTATTTCTCCTGATTATTAATATAAAAAGCTCCCACAGGTGTGCATGAAGCTATTCATTATTTTTATAAGCTTTGAAATAGTGTAATTTGAATGTTTTAGCCATTTGAAGGCTCTCGGGCCCGTACTAGGGCATCACATATCTTTTGATTGTATGGATGGAATTGCTTGAAAATTTCACAAAATATCTGTATTGATATGATCTAAATATCATCCAAGTTTGAGGAAGAATGGGTTTGTTTTTCACGAGTTATAGATGACTGTTTTTTATTGAATTAAGGAAAGAATGCACAAACACAGTTTTGAAGGCAACAGTCCAGTTTTGATTCATGGTTAGATGAATCATGAACCTAGATTGTTATAAGAGTATGGATGTAGGTGTATTTTATGTGCTTGAATGATCTCAGGGATGAATACAAGAAGCTATCACTGTTATAGCATGAGAACACTGACTGTGCAGGCCTAAGACAGTCTTAGATCACTATGGAAGACAAAAGAAAATGTTGAATTGGAGGCTTGAATGAGAAAACCAATGCATGCAAGCTTAGGTAACATTATCAAGGTATGAATAATATGTTTGAATACTTATAAGGAGAAATATTTAATGATATTGCCTTCATTTTGTGTAAAACATGACTGTGGCTGATCTAAATGTTAAGATTCAGAAACCAGACTGGTAAATGCTTGATTTAAGGAGCTAGATGAATGCTGAAGATCTGAAATTTTGTGTGGAGAGGGTTATAGCATATACAGACCTTGTGTAAAAATTTGGAGTCCTAAAACAAAGACCCAGAAAAGTTATGAAGGATTTAGGACTGTCCCAAACAAGTTAGTTTCTCAAGAAGAAGAAACAAGAAAACAATGAGATGGAGGGAGTTAGACAAAACTTTAAGCCATGAAACTTTAGGAGCAAGGTTTTATGGGGAAATGAGAGCCAATTAATCTTATCAGACCTTCTGGGTATTCATGAAATTCTAAATGTTGTAATTTTAGGAGTTTAGTCAAGATGGTGCAAAGAAGTAACATGCACTAGGTCTCATTGCTACCTCAAGGAGATAAGAACAAATAGATGATGTTGCATGAACATCAATTAATGATCCTCTAGCAGGGGTGGATGGAGTAATAGGAAAGTTCAAGCTCTTGATTATATAGTAATAAAATTTTGGTATTGACCCCTGCATTATTTGGTATCAAAGCGAAGGAGATCAAAGGACAGCCATAACAGGAAACAAAAAGTAGATCCAATACCAAGGAGTTCAAGGTAACAAACACATGTTTTCAAGCTATTTATTTCTATAATTTTCAAAGAACTCCATATTGTAAAGTTTGTGATTGAATCAGTCATGGAGGTAGGAGCAAGTGTGTGAATTGGTTGAGTTCTTAAGCTATCAACAGAACAAGAAAAGAAAGAGAAAAAGAGGAGAGAGGAGAAGATTAAAGGAAGGTTGGCACTTCAAAAGAAATAGATGAAGTGAAGAGAGATTTGGAGAAAGTGACCACCATATGGTTACAGTTGCAGGAAGAAGAGAGCCATCAGAAGAAGAGTGGCCTAGTATTGAGAGGGAAGATGAAATGGCCTGTGAGGTCATTGGTGAAAAGAGATAGAAGGCACAGAAAGGATGCCTTGAGGAAGAAAGAAGAGTTGCCAAATGAGCAACAAGAAGAGGTGAAAGAAGTTCTCATTGTAGAGAACAAGAAAAAAGAGAAAGTGCCAAAACAAGCACTTAAGGAAGGAAAGGAGAATGAGAGGAAGGTGCTAAGGAAAGGAGCACTCATGGAGACACTATGGTCTCTTGTTTTTATATCTAAGCTTGTGTTTATGTTTGCAGGTATGAAGAACTTGTTGATGTAGGTTAAGCTTAAGAGCTTGAGAAATATGAAGGATGGTGTAAGCCAAGCACCCATGAAGAGAAATGAACAAGACAGCTGCAAGGACCAGCTTGAAGAGGGATATGAAAAGAATGAAGACTTCCATGATGACAAGGGAGGCATGACAGAGAACATGGAGTATTATGATGCATTGGATAGCATCCCAGTGAAGAAGAAGTCCAGGAAGAGAGTAAAGCCAAACAAGAAGCCATTAAGGAGGATATAGGCAAGCTAAAAGCCATTGAACAAGTAAGTATGATGACTGAAAATGATGATCAGATTTATGACAGTGATGTTTCTGACATTAAAGAAGACCTAGAGCAAGATAATGATAAGAGGTTAACACAAGAAGATGTGTGTGATCATGTAATGCCTAGAAGGCTCAAGGAAATAGAGAATGAAGATAAATCAGCAGGTCATCAGAAGTATATGCTACCCAAAGAGATCAAGCATAATTATGTGATGCCTAAATGGCTTGAGAAAACTAAGGACAAAGAGGAGAAGGCAGCGTCCAAGAAGGAGACCATCAAACTGGAGCTCAGTCATGAAGAACCAAGGCAAGGTATGGAGGAAAATTCAGTTTACAAGATAAAATCAGTCCATTATATAGGTGCACAAGAGAGTAGAAATGAGTACAAACACAGTCTAACTCATGAATGGAGAAGAAAACATGAAAAACAAATGGTTTATCAACCTAAGGTCATCCAGAACAAGGTATGGCAAGCTAAGAGCTTCAAGGAGCAGCAGTACAAAGTCATCAAACATGAAGTAATGGAAAGTGGAAGGTCTTCAAAAGATGGTGAAGCAAGAGCTGAGTATAGTCAGGGAAGTCGAGTTCAGAGAAGGATGAAGAAAAAACAGGTCCTATATATGATGAAGATGAAAGAGAAGTTGATGGAGCTGACTTGGAAGAAGATATAGAAGACACATGTGATGATGAAATTGAGGCATTTAAAGGTAGAGAAGCACCAAAGTATGATTTTGAATACATAAGCATGGAACAGCTGAAAGAAGAACTAAAAGCATTAGAGGAAGTCATATATCAAGACAAGGATACTCATGTAGATAGAGATAAAGATAAGACAAGTGAAGAGGTGGTAGAAGAGAATCAGATTTCAGTTGAGGAGGCATATGAACCTTCAAAACAGGCTGAGGAGGTAGATTTTTGCATTGCAGACCTTCACTTCATTCCTAAGGTGAAGCAAGCTTATCAAAACGCCAAAAATGAAAGAGAAAGAGTATTATTGATAGAGCAGGTGGAGAAGACTATCAAGTCTTATGAGAACATTCTTAGCAATGATCAAGGAGCTGTAACTACATGCTGTTATGAACACAAACCAGAGTTAACATACTTGGTGAAGGAGATAGAAGACCAACAAGAGGCAGAATTGAAGACAAAGACCATGAAGAGGAAGATGAAGCAAGGAGCAAGCAAGAAGAGTAGAATTAAGGAGAGAAATGCAAGAGCAGATGGAGGAGACAAACTATACCAGCAAATGCAATAAGGATGAATTGGAAGACAAGAAAGAAGAAGAACTATTTGAGTAGGAGCTCAAATTCTTCTCTCAAGGGCACTCTGATGCAGGAGCATCAAGTGATAAGATGCAAGAAGGTCATATGACCATTAGAACATGTTAGTCTAGGTGTGAGTGAATGAATGTTAAAGTTGAATATGTTGTAAAAGGTGAATGAGTGCTTGTAAGAAAGTTGTAGGAGTAAATTTGACATAGTAAAAGAGTAATATTGGAAAAATAAAGCCATGTCATCATGTAATAGTTGTCTTATATGGATTACATGAGAGTATTAAGGAGATATCCACGTGATTTCTATGTAGAGGAAGTTGTTGAGTCTTCTTAGGAGTGTGAATTGGCTTAGGAGTCAGTTTAGGTGTTTGTTAGAGTCTTTATTTAGCAAATTGACACCTATTTCATAGGTGATTCAAGGAGAAGGAGGTAGAACAGTGGTTCTCAGGGTTGTAGAGATGAAGGAGAAGGAAGGTATGAGGTTTTAGAAGAAGAATATACCTCTGTTTGCATGAATTTTCATGTTTGAAGGAGGACTGTGTTAAGAACCCTGGCAGGGCAGTGAGCTACAGGCCCTCAGTGGTGTTTGCAAGGTGTATTTCTTCTGATTATTAATATAAAAAGCTCCCACAGGTGTGCATGAAGCTATTCATTATTTTTATAAGCTTTGAAATAGTGTAATTTGAATGTTTTAGCCATTTGAAGGCTCTCGGGCCCGTACTAGGGCATCACATATCTTTTGATTGTATGGATGGAATTGCTTGAAAATTTCACAACATATCTGTATTGATATGATCTAAATATCATCCAAGTTTGAGGAAGAATGGGTTTGTTTTTCACGAGTTATAGATGACTGTTTTTTATTGAATTAAGGAATGAATGCACAAACACAGTTTTGAAGGCAACCTTGATCCAGGTTTTGATTCATGGTTAGATGAATCATGAACCTAGATTGTTATAAGAGTATGGATGTAGGTGTATTTTATGTGCTTGAATGATCTCAGGGATGAATACAAGAAGCTATCACTGTTATAGCATGAGAACACTTGATCATGCGAGGCCTAAGACAGTCTTAGATCACTATGGAAGACAAAAGAAAATGTTGAATTGGAGGCTTGAATGAGAAAACCAATGCATGCAAGCTTAGGTAACATTATCAAGGTATGAATAATATGTTTGAATACTTATAAGGAGAATTATTTAATGATATTGCCTTCATTTTGTGTAAAACATGACCGTGGGCTGATCTAAATGTTAAGATTCAGAAACCAGACTGGTAAATGCTTGATTTAAGGAGCTAGATGAATGCTGAAGATCTGAAATTTTGTGTGAAGAGGGTTATAGTATATACAGACCTTGTGTAAAAATTTGGAGTCCTAAAACAAAGACCCAGAAAAGTTATGAAGGATTTAGGACTGTCCCAAACAAGTTAGTTTCTCAAGAAGAAGAAACAAGAAAACAATGAGATGGAGGGAGTTAGACAAAACTTCAAGCCATGAAACTTTAGGAGCAAGGTTTTATGGGGAAATGAGAGCCAATTAATCTTATCAGACCTTCTGGGTATTCATGAAATTCTAAATGTTGTAATTTTAGGAGTTTAGTCAAGATGGTGCAAAGAAGTAACATGCACTAGGTCTCATTGCTACCTGAAGGAGATAAGAACAAATAGATGATGTTGCATGAATATCAATTAATGATCCTCTAGCAGGGGTGGATGGAGTAATAGGGAAATTTCAAGCTCTTGATTATATAGTAAGAAAATTTTGGTATTGACCCTGCATTATCATCACACTCTCCTTTTGATTAGGTTTGATTGCATTGTGTGAATTTTAGTTGATCTGATATGAGTTAGGATGTAACTGTCTGTCTTTTGATTGATTGTGATCCTAATGTTAAAAACTCTAAAATTCCTAACATAATATGTGTTTAAATTCAATTTTGTAATAAAGTAGGTCTAATCAATCGAGGAAATGAAGCAGGTGGCGTTCAATATGTTTTTTGATAGCATCGATCCTACATAGCTTAGTTCCGGAACTTCCAAGCTAGTTCTAGAACTCCATCACATAGTCATCATTTAGTTTTAGAAATTTCAGACTTAGTTCCGAAACTCTAAAATTTAGTTCGGAATTTTCAGACTTAGTTCGAAACTCTTGGTGACAACTTCGAAACTCTCACAGGTTTTGGTTCTTAACAATTTCCTATGGTTCTGGAACTTCTCCAAAGTTTTGGAACCAATGGGAGTTATCTATTTTAAACCACATCTGGAAATTTTGCATCTACAATCATGAAGGATAAGAATATTTCTAAACACAGATCCAGGAAGAGTTATCCTCTACTGGCATTGCGATCAACCACCATCCGTCTCAAAGATCTATTCAGGCATGATTCGATTTCATCAGAATCATTGAGACAACTAGGATTGTAAAATGTATATAAATGTAGACTGCATTAGATAGATATTAAAGATTAGAGATATAGAACAGAGAAGAGAAATAAACTAAGTATCCCGATCCAAGTACATTTTTAATACTTGAATGTGTTCATCAATAAAATAGCCATTCGATTTGAGAGAATTCTAATTTGTTAAAATCCTGATTCAAGGAGGAGTAAGGGCCCACTCCCCCAAGGACCAGGATATTCATTTATTTGGTATTTATATTTCTTCAACAAGTAGCTTAGATTTGTTAATTTTGTATTACTTTAGTTCTTTCAGTTAAATTCTATTGCATACTTGTGCCTACAGGTGTTTAGATAAATCTTTATATTTCTTGCAATTGTTTTCAAGCATTTTAATTTGAGTGTTTACTTTCAAAAGCAAGTGTGTTTATTTTCCAACAGCAAGTGTGTTTCCTTTTTGCATGGTGTGTTTCCTTTCAGCAAGCTTTCAGTGTGTTTTATTTTCAGCAAGTTTTCATAGTTTGATTTGAATAAGGTTTTACCAAGAAGTCCTTAAGACATTAAAGAGATCCCCCATAAAATATAAAAATAGTTACTGACCAACTATTAGATTAGTTAAAGTACTCTTGTTGCATATAGCTTTGGACACCCTTTTTTTGATATGACATCACCAAGAAGTTGATTAAATGAAGGGAATAACAACACCCATCATTTTTGGCACCATTTTCGGGGATCACAAGTTGGAATTTTCTAATTAAAAGCGTTAATAAGAGCAAAAAAATACATCTAGTAGTTGAAGAATATTCCCTACTATATCACAAAATATATGAGTAGACCAAAAGACTCGCAGGCTAGATTCGTTCCAAAAAAATCTTCATAAGAATTCATAACATCTTTTTGTCAAAATAAGGAAATTGATCAAGAATTGGAGGCACCACCATATCTCAAGACAAGAAATAGAATTACCATTCTTGGAATTCTTAGATCAATCACACGAAGGGAGTGGAACTTTTAGGAAAAGGATTATTACCCAAGATCCATTGAGGGTAATTTTGATTCTCAATTGAGTAGTCGACCTCCTACTCCCCGATTTTTCACCTTCCCCAAAGCATACAACTTACCACATTGATTGGGAGGAAACTTGAGAAAATATTTTTGAAATGGCATGAGAAGGCGAGGAGTACCTAATAGGACCTTTACCTATCCAATCCAATTGGGAGATGATGAAAAATCAATGAAAAATATCTCACTGCACATTTACCAACTTTCGAGAGGATGTCATATGAAGTTCTTGACCAATTTCTATTTGAATTCAAGGTGTTATGTCAGACCTATGATTATAAAATAGATAATCAAAAACTCAAGTTATTTCCATCCACCTTGAAGGATGCAACAATGAGGTGGTTCATGGGATTAACATCCAACTCTATTAGCACTTGGGCATAAATGGAGACTGCCTTCTTAGATAAATACCAAGATTATTGTAGAGGAAGAAATAGGAAGGAAGAATTCTTCAAAATCAAGCAGGAAGAGGACGAAAACATAGAAGACTATTTAGACAGATTCCTCTTTGTTAGCAAAAGATGTGGATTTGTGCTTACAGAGGAATTAAGTAAAACCATATTTCTTAAAGGTTTGGATGATGAATTTAGAGAAGCCCTTAACTTGATAGGAGGGGAGATATTGATCGATAAGAATGAATGGAATTAAAGATATTTGTAGAAGCTATTCCGAACAAGAGGTGGACCTAGAAAAGGAAAATCAGTAAAAAATCTGAATCTAGATATGAACAAACTAATGGATGAGTTGGAAAACTTTAAAATAGAAATTTTAGTGCAATTAGCCTCTACTATGGATAGATTACAAGCTAAAGCAAATTCCAAAATTAAACATTGGCTATGTATTGTCCTCGATGTAGGAAGAAACATGCATTAAGAGATTTTCCTTTAGATAAAATAGAAATGTGTCTTATCTGTGAATCTAAAGAACATGATACTGATGTTTGTTCTTTGCTTCCTATCATTAAAAATCAGCTTAAACAAACCAATGCCACATCTATAATTGAAAAATTAATTTTTTTTCGAGACAACCTAACCAAGGAGTTTATGCCAAGATCAGCTCCTAATCCATGGATAATGCCATGGGCTACTCAAGAAGTACCACAAAATTGGGGATAACCACCTTGGGTACTTCAACCAACTTGGAACCCTCAAGATTGGGAAAATCAAGCCTGGTATGCTCAGGGACATCAACAACCATGGGCTGGTCAAGGAAATCCTTATGCTTGGTCACAACCTAGATGGAACCCTAATTATTCCCAAGGAAGAACATATCCAAATTAGAATCAATAGGCCATCATGGGATCCCTGCAGAACTCACAAACGAGAATGTTGTCTAAACACAAATGCCAACACAACCAATGAATAAACCCCGAATCAAACAGATAACTCTTGTTTATGGAATAGAACCTGAAAAATAATTTGATTTACATGCTATGGATTGTAAGGATAGTCAAACTAGATCCGGGAAAATCATTAACAGTCCACCCTTATAATCACTAAAATGACAGAAGAAAAGAAGAACCCTAGTATTGCTATTCCAAAAGAGGATATAGAAAGAAAAGAAAAGGAGCCAAATAGCAACACTACTGAGACTCCATTTCCTGAGAGATTCAAAGAAGATATAAAAATCAAGGAGTCTGAATTAGTTCAAGAATTAAGGAAACTGAATATTGAAATACCACTGTTACAAGTAATTAAAGATATTCTAGAATTGAACAAATTGATCAAAATATTATGCATGAAAAATCCTGGAAGAAAGAGATAGTATCCCAAGACTATCAAAGTAGATGGGAAACTTGCTGATTTATTAGCAGGAAAACTATTACTTCCCAAATACGGAGATCTTGGAAGTCCTGTTATTTCTGTCTCTATAGGAAATAAGGATGTACATAATGTTTTGATAGATTTGGGAGCTGCTATCAATGTAATGACAGTGGATACTCTGAAAACATTACCATTAACATGTATACAACCTACTAATACCATATTACAGATGGTAGATCAATCTGTAGAAAAACCAGAAGGAATTATTGAAGATGTGGTGGTGATGGTAGAGTCATGGGAATATCCAGTTGACTTTCTTATATTGCAGCCAAAAGGTAAAACATTGGGTTATCCCATTATTTTAGGCAGAACATGGTTAGCTACAGTTTCTACTTTGATAGATTGCAGGTCAGGTGATATGACAATCTCGAATGGTAAGAACTCTAAAAAAATTTCCTTATATCCTACTGCACAACCTTTTACTAACAATCATGAACAATTGTGGGTTGATTCTCCTGAAAATAATAAGAAAAATTTGTCTTCTTTGGCTATGATCACATTACAAGATCATGTAAGAGAAGTAGAAGAGATGATTAATCCACCATTGGATGAGAACCTGCTATCTACAGTGTAATCAAAAATAGTTCCGGAACCCGTGAACTTAGTTTCGAACATACGGCTATAGTTCCGGAACCACTACAGTTAGTTCCGAACCATGACAACAATAGTTCTCTTTGAATGAAAATGATTTCACTCTAGAGGAATGATATTTCTCGTTTGGAGAGGATGAATCGGTAGCTTCAGTTTCAAGTACATCAGGAAGTGGTGAAGAATTTCTAAAAAGTAGCAGTAATAGGAATTTGTCCTGGAAAGAGATAAGTATCATAATTCTCATTACTGTCCTTTTTCTAGTATTATGTCTCAAGGAACTTTTGGAGATGTTGCTACATGCCATATGTTGTTACCACATGCATGTCCATTAAATAATTTAATGAAACCCTTTTCCACAAATTATTTCATCACATATCAGAACCAAGCATGTTGAAATTCAACTAGGAAAAACTTTAAACATCGTAAAATTGGTTGAAAGAGGATGAAGAAGCTAAATTGTTTGATGTTCTAAAAATCATACTAAATATTTTGCTTGGGATTACAAAGATATGAAGGGGATTCATCAAAGTATCTGCACTCATCACATCTATACTAAAAACACTAAACCAGTTGGGCATCCTCAAAGAAGGATTAACTCACTTTAAGGGATATAGTCAAACAAGAAATTGAAAAACTATTACAAGTAGGTTTCATAAACGCTATCACAGATAGTCGTGGGTATCTCCTCTTGTAATTGTTCCAAAAAAAGAATAGAAAATGGAGAATATGTGTTGACTATAAGGAACTAAACAAAGCCACAATGAGAGATTATTTTCCCTTACCATTCATAGATCAAGTCCTAGATAACCTTTCAGGTAAACAATACTTTTCTTTCTTATATGGCTTTAGTGGGTATAATAAGATTAGAGTTGCTACGAGGATTAGGAAAAACTACATTTATATGTTCATGGGAACCTTTTCCTATAGAGTGTTACCATTTGGTTTATGCAATGCTCCTACAACTTTCCGAGAGAGCTGTACTTGCAATCTTTACTTGATCTAACAAATGATTGTGTTGAAGTATATATGTATGAATTCACTTACATGGAGATACATTTGAAGATTCTGGGAATAGAGTTGCTTCTATCCTTTCATTCCTTTTAGAAACAGATAAGGGTTAGGGCTAGGAGGAATACCTGTTGAATGTCGAGATGGTGTGCGCGTACCGTAGAGAAAGATCAGGTTGATTGTGAAGAACTCCTTTTTGTCTTGGAAGGACTACCTGTAAATAAGAATACAAGACCACAAGATTCTAATTAGACAATAAATGAGGGAACTGCCTTGGGCCCAGGAAATATAAAACTTCCTTTCGAAGGTGGTCAGTTCCCCTGCTAATATGAATTAACACAAAAGATTGTAAAATAACAATTTAATTGCCTCGTTGAAACAAGTAGGGGGAAAGGCTGGTTTTTGGTTTTGAGTCAAGGTAACCGATACCGGTTGCTGCTAACCGATATCGGTAGGTTCTATGTTTTAGGGGCTTTTGGTGAGGGTCAGTTGTAGAGTGGTTGTGTTGTTTTTAAGGCTAATAAATGAGTGGGATTAGGTAACGGGGTGATGAGAGGGTAGAAGAATGATAGTTAGATGTAATGTGTTGCTGGGTAGTAGATCTGGGAATAGATTTATGACGGCTGTGATTCAAAAGTCTAAGAAATGTTATCAAAGAGAACATACAAGATTCTACTTACCGTTTATTGACGAGAATGCAGGTCCAAGAACTGTGATGACAAAGGTAGAACTCAGATAGGACGTCCTGACGACCCGAAGATGAGATGTCTTCCCTCCGATGATCAGCTGAGTGTCACAGGGCTCTGGTTGTGCAGTTGCAGTCTTGGGCTTGATGTCCTTCTCTGCAAACTCTTCTTGTTTCTTCACTTGTCTCTGCTTGGCTCAACAAATCCGGATCCTTTTTAATAATCTCTCCTCTTTTTTGTCCTCAAATGAAAATCTGATCCTTCTTTTTTGGTTGGAAGTGGTCATTTACGAGGAACCGGCGATGGCGGTTCACGGCAACCGGCGGCGGTCGAGTAGGAACCGGTATCGGTCAGGTCAAAGCGGGCTATTTTTGGTAAAATAGCCAGCTTTCCCTCCTTTTCTTCCGAGGGATTGGTTGCGGGCTTGGTCAAGTCATTATGAAGTTGGTTTTAGGTGCGGGTGAGGAGTAATTAGTCATAGGTGTGGATTTGGACCAAGTTATAGGTCTTAATTAGGTTAGTTTTAGGGTTAAGACTAGGTCATGATGAGGTGGCGACATGAGGTGGCAGGTATGGCGATGTGGATTTATTAATTATAAGGTAATTAATAAATAATTGTGTAAGGTTTAGGTGATGAGGTTAGGTTGCGAAATGGGATGCGGGGCACAGGGGGTCGTAAGACACAAATTTGGTGTCTACATTAGCCCCTTGTTGTCGTGTAGCTTGTCTTTGTTTAAAGTGTGCATGGACAATAATAAGAAGTGGTTACCCCTGTTAAGGGTATAGGTAATCCCCTCAAATCTATCACGAGTTGAGGTAGCGTGAAATCAGGGATAGGGTTGATAAAGGGTAAATGGTGTTGAGATAATGGTAAAATGGTGGGGTAGGTCCAAGGAAGCAGACGCACGTTGACATGCAGTAGTGTTCAGGGTACATGATTTGAAGAGCGAACAAGCAATTCATAGGCAAAGGTCGATAGTTTATCCAAACAAGGGTGATATAATCCTGGTATCCAAGGCATAGGAAGTAGCTCCAGGGGATATAACGGGTAAGGTACAGGAATGTTTAGGCATGTCCGACAGTACCCAATGGTTGGTTTGGTTGAGATAAACGTCACGGTCTTGGTCGAGGCAAAGTTGGTTGATTGATCAAGTCAAGGACCCTAATCATGCTAAAACACGAACAGGTGAGCTCGATTGAACAAAAAGCTACATGATGGATGGATAAAATAAAATGTTGATTGTGGGCAAGGTATTTAATTGGTGCGGCCTTAGGTCGGGCCAAATGGTTGGGTGCGGCCTTGGGTTGGGCCAAATTGGTTGGTTACGGCCTTGGGTCGGGCCAAAGTGGTTGGTTACGGCCTTAGGTCGGGCCAAATTGGTTGGTTACGGCCTTGGGTCGGGCCAAATAGTAGGTTATGGCCTTGGTTCGGGCCAAATGGTTGATTTGGCCTTGGAGTCGGGCCAAATGGTAGGTTATGGCCTTGGTCGGTCCAATTTGGTTTGTTGCGTCCTTGGTCACGCCAAAGTGGTGAAAAGGTTGGTTACGGCCTTAGGTTGGGCCAAATGGTAGGTTATGGCCTTGGTCGGGCCAAATGGTTTGATTTGGCCTTGGTCAGGGGGCCAAATGGTTGTAGGTTATGGCCCAAATTGGTCGAGCCAAATTGGTTGGTTGACGGCCTTGGTCGGGCGAATGGTTTGATTTGGCCTTGGGTCGGGCCAAATGGTAGGTTACAAAGGGTTTTCAGCCAAGGTGGATATAAGCGAGGTGGTGAGAAAGGGCGATTAGTAAAGAAGGGTAGAAATTGGAGAAGAGGTGGGAGAAAACCGATATCGATTGTCCATGACCGATATCGGTTAGGTGACCGATACCGGTTCCTTAGGGCACAATAAAACCGATATCGGTTATAGGTGAAAAACCTATAAAAAGAAAAATACGGCCTGTCATTGTCACATTGTCAATTGGAAAACCAATTTGAGTTGTCTGAGGTGGAGTGTTGAGATTGGAGCATTTGTTGGTTGAGGTGGCGCTATTTGAGTGGAGGAGTGAGTGATTAGTGGGCCCGAGTGAGTAGGAGGCAGCAGTTGATTGGTGGAGGACCCAGCAGAGGAGAGGTGGAGCTATGGCACGGCCAGGAGGAGTAGGAGGGGCTGGACCAGCTGGACCACCACCACCCATCCCACCATGATGACGTGTCGTCGTACCGGTAGGTTCGAAACCCCTCATTGTGTGGATTTGAGTGTATTATGTTGTATTTGGGTTTTGGGTAGGAATGCTAGATTTTGATAAAATAATTAATAAATGGAAGGTATTTGAAAAAGGAGAGGGTAGATAGGTTAAATAGGCCAAGGTGGTGGGGGTAGGTTTTTAGGGTGTTTGGGTGGGTATAGAGGGAGAAATATGAAAAAAAAGGAATGGGGTAGCCGCGTCGGGTATGGCGCGGATATTTTCCAGTGACCGATGCCGGTCACTAAGCGACCGGCATCGGTCGCGAAATTTTTGGGTAGGTCGGGTTTGGGGGTGACCAGTGTCGGTCGAGAGTTGACCGGCGTCGGTGGAAAGGGGACCGGGGTCGGTTAAGGGTGACCGGTACCGGTCCCGGGTAGGATTTTTGATTTTGTTGCGTCGTTTTGTGGTGGTTTTGGGTGTTAAGTTCTTGTTGGGGATGGTGTGTTGGGTTGTGTGGTGTTGTTTATGATTGGGTTTTGTGTGTTGGGTGTGAAGATGTTGGGGGATAGTGTAGAAGATAGGTGGGTAGAGGGGTTTGTTAGAGAGTCGGGGTGTGGTCGGGGGATAAAAAAGGGGTATAGAGGGTATAAGTAGATGTTGTGATAAAGAGTAGGGCTAATGTAGTGAGTTGGTTTTGCGAGCACGTCGGCCCGGAATGACGATGCGGGGCGAGATGCCCCCGCTGTTGAGACGGATGCGGCCACACGTGTCCAAATGCGGTGGGGTATCATGCGCGAGTGGGACTCGGCGGAGTCCCGGTGCGAAGCGATCGGCAGGGATCACAGTTTGATGGTCGCCCTCATCGAGAGATGGGATCCAGCGACCAATGTGTTCCATCTCCCGGCCCCGGAGAGATGACCATTACATTGGAGGATGTATATCGCATCCTTTGATTACCGATTGATGGAGAGGCAGTCTTTCAGGTGGATGCAGAGACAGCCATGGACAACATCCTACACGTATTCGAGGATGCGGTGCGCTGCTTGGCGACATATCACAGCGCGAGCATCGCGTATGGGGATATGTACCGTGCCCACCTCGCATGAGACACGGCTTGCGCTGCCGTGTGTGATGATCGGGATCACTGCTTTGCCCTCCCGGACTCGAGAGGAGGCCGCTTTCCACGGGCACTTATGGGGTGTTACATGAGATGGTCGAGGAGCACACATGTTATGCTTGGCACCGCAGTATACAGTGCGATTATACCGAGAGCTGTGGGGCTATCGCCGGATGAGGCGATTCGGGATTTGCTCTACGTTTTTGCTACACTGTTGGGCATATGAGCATATCATATGCATTAGACCAGTAGGGCTGCCCCGCCGGCCGAGGCCACGGTCATCTACGAGTATGGTTTTCGAGAGGTGGTTGGGGTCGTGGGTCGACCACGGCGGTGCTCAGCCGGGCGAGATGTGACATATTACCGGCATTTATTAGAGGGCTTGACAGCGGTAGATATCGTATGGAGACCTTACAGAGGTCATCACCCCGTGGAGGAGCCCGATCACAGTTGCAGTGGATCCAGTATACATTCTGGATAGCGGGACGGAGGCCGGGAGAGTACGAGCGGATACCCCTGGAGAGGGTACGACGACAGCTTGGGCTACGACAGGATGAGCCACCTCCCTTCCCTCAGTACCAGAGGGATGATGTAGAGGCTCCACTTCCTGCACCACATCCTATGGACCCAGATTGGGCAGCGAGAGAAGGGCGAGAGATGATACTGATGGATGATGCCTTGTTATGCAGGATCATTTTTAGTATGGTGGGCAGGAGAGAGAGCTGCGAGATAACACAGCCCTTGCACCGCCCAGAACTTAGGCGGTGTTAGAGCGAGAGGACCAGCTCGGGGCCGAGTACACTTATTACGAGGGGCTTGCTTGCTGCACACACAGAGCACGAATAGGTGTCTTACGAGGCGGTGCTTGAGCACGAGTACGTAGCGAGTACGACAAAGGTACAGTACCAAGACAGCACCACAATACCGCACAGCACAGTACAGTACAGCCACCACCACCACGCGTACCACGAGCACCACAGCACACCAGCACCAAGACACGAGGGGCACTAGTATTAGGAGTCGGGGACCAGCCCCAGCAGCGATGGTGGCACGGGCCCGCTATATGGAGGCTAGAGCGGAGGCCCGGTACTATCAGGATATTCTTGATGGTACCGGGGCTGACTATCAGCCATATGCGGCACATAGAGCAGAGACCTCTCGGAGTCAGAGATCTCAGGGAGGTGCAGCCACGGGCTAGTGGAGTGCATTACGGCGGGGAGGCGAGAGGCGGCACGGGGACCAGCGGGCGAGGCGGAGGCGAGAGGCGGTGGAGAGAGCTGAGGGATCCCTGCATATTTTGGTATTTGTATATTGGATATGGGCACCGGTCTGCGAACCGGTTATGTTTATAGAGGCCTGCGTGCCTACATATTAGGTATTCATTTATTCATTCATTTATTGTATATACCGGCCTGTGAGCCGAGTACGGGTTGTCTGATTGATCTGGCTGCTGCGAAGCCAAGGATGTTTTGAGATGAGAGACCGGCCTGCGAGCCGAGTCGAGATTATTGACAGTTATTGCAGCCTGCGTGCGGCTTTGTATTAGTATGAGCTCACAGAGGTCCCTTTGCAGAGCACATTGTATATTTGAAACTTTGGATATATAGATATGATGATTTGACCCACATGCTGTGTTTAAAATGTTTTTAAGTGTTTTGTCGAGGGTGTATGATGAGTTTGATCCACATGGTTTATATATTGATGGTGTTGATGTCTTTTGTTGATGGGATGTATGTAGATATAGATGATGAGTTTAATTGACATGTTGTGTTTATGAAATGTTTGATGTGTTGTGTCGCTGGTTTGTGAAATTGAACGTATGTAGCTGCTGAATTGGATCCAAATGGTGTATAGATTGATGGTTTTTGATATTGTTTGTTGATGGCTTAGTTGTTTTTGTGATATGGATAGATGATGTTGATGAAATTGTGATGAGATATGGATTTGATGAAAAATTTATAGATAATGGTGTTGTTTATGCAGGAAAAAGGGACGGGCGCCACAAAAATTTGCAAAAACGAAGAAACGGCTTAGGTTTAAGCAACAAGGGGTATATGACCGACATCGGTTGTGTAACCGATGTCGGTATCTATATGACCGATATCGGTTACATAACCGATATCGGTTATGGAAGAATTATTTCCCTAAAAATAGAACTGCTGGGTTGGCAACTTAAGTTCTTATTTTAAGCATTCTTATTTTTAGAGTCATGCAACAAGTTAAATACGTGACTGCGACGCTTTTTGACTACTGAGACAGGTAATTGCATGAGAGAATTGAGTGATAAGGAGAAAAGAGACAGGGAAAATCAATGTGAGCTGAGATTCAGAAGGCAAAACGGTAAGTTAGATTTGAAGAGGGTGGTGAACATGGCAGAACGAGGAGAAGCATCCAGCAGGCAGGGACGAGAAGGAAGACAAGTGCCATCTCAAGCTGCTGCAGCCCAAGAGGTAAACGTCTTGGTTGTAATTTGATTCTTGCATGTTGTGTGAATAGTATGATGGAGATTAAGTAGATAGAGATGAGAAAGAAAAGGTGATAGGCAATGATTCGGGATAGGGTGAATGTGATGGGGAAGGTAGTCAGGAGTGTCGGGTATGTTTGTATGTACAGAGAGGGATAAACGATCAAATTATTGTCATAGGTGGTGTTTTTAGGCAGGGTGTGTAAAGTCGATATTGACCGATATCGGCTTAAGATAACCGGTATCGGTTGTGGAACCGATACCGGTTATCTAAAACCGATGCCGGTTACTGCAGGAATTTCCAGAATGTGAGAAAGAACCCTTGGGAATTTGAGTTATTGATTGGCTGTGTGTCGTTTTGATGTGTGCAGGCGGAGGCAGGGTTCAGGATGAACGATACTGTGCCAGCGCTGTTGTCACGAATCCGCGGATGTAACACCAGCTGAATGGACATTGATAAATCGTTTGGGGTTAAGTGGAATCTGCTATTATTCACGAATCACACGTAACCATGCTATGTTACAGGTGTTGATTGAGAGATGGAATCCAGAAAGGAATACCTTTTATCTGCCAACAGGGGAGATGACAGTGACATTGGAAGATGTGTTCCATATTTTGAGACTCCCAATTACAGGAAGACCAGTATATCAGGCATTGCCTAGCGCAGCATGGGGAGCGATAACAACAGTATTTGGTCCATACGCACGAGATTTGACACAGCGAGGTTTGACATTCATGTATGGTATAATGTATGCAGCACACCCTGAGGAGACAAGATTAGCAGTGATATTAATGATAGCGGTAGGGTATTATGCGTTACCGAGGGCGGATGGGGGAAGATTTCCAAAAGCATTGATGTGTGTTATTTGGGAAATGATAGAAAGGAACGTGACTTTTGCATGGGCACCTGCATATTTGGCGGAGCTATACAGGGGTTTATGGGCTTGTAGACGAAATCACAGGACGACACTGGATTGTTCATTTTTATTACATTGTTGGGCCTATGAGCACATTGTTTGTGTGTGACCAATAGGCGACCCATCCAGTCGGGAGACACGGAGTGCAGAGGTTGGGATTCAGACGATGGGTCCAGACAGAACAAGAGGCAAGATCCCAGGCCGTGATGGGTGACATTGAGTATTATAGGCAGGTATGGGAGATGGTGACGATTGCGGATATCTGTTGGAGGCCTTACGGGAACTATATGGTAACAGAGAATATAGCTGAGGAGTTGAGGGGTGTAGAGCGATTGAGGTGGATTACAGGGCACAGGCCAGGGGAGTATGAGAGGATTCCTCTAGATCGTGTGTGGCGACAATTTGGATTTGTGCAGGATATACCCTTGGCTTATAGACCATATATGAGGATCGATGCCGAGGGAGCATTCTCACCTCCCGGCCAACACCTCCGAGAAGGGCCAGAGGAGATAGCAGCCGATCGCGAGGTGATGGATGCGAGGAGCAGCGAGAGGCCTATAGATTATGGTGGGTAACGAACTGCGAGGTGTACGTGATCGTCCTGACATAGCTATGATTACAGCGGAGAGAGATCATCTGCAGAGATTAGTTCATCAGCTCCAAACGCAGGTGAATGAGGCAAGAGGATTGTTAGCGGTTGCGGAGTCACGAGCGGAGGGACTAGAGGTGAGATACCTCCATGCGAGGGAGCGTATTCACATGTTACAGGAGAGATTGGTAGATCAGTGGGCGGTACCAATAGCCATGGTACCTTTGAGGACAGAGAGGCCCGGCGAGAGGCGTCGATGATCACGATCATCACCTAGTTCGGGATGAGGCGTGAGGGTCTAAGTAAATGTTATCGAGGTATAAGAATAAATAAAGATGCCGACCTGCGTGTCGATGATATAGAAGATGTATTTGTTTAACATCTAAATAAAACTGAATATGTATGTTGATTTGAGTTATGATAATAATAAGAATGCTTGTGTTTGAACCTTTTTGTGTTTTGAAAAAGGATAAAGAGGAATGTGATTAAATAGAAATACACAAAAATATTTATATTTACCACACATGATAGGTTATGGTAGGGGATGGTCGAGCTAACCTTGGGAGACCCCATGTCTCCGAAGTGCTGCCTACATAGCCCATTGCACAAAGCAAGGAGGGGCCTCAGACCGATGTAGTTCTCCCTTAAGACCAGGGAGAGGTGAATTCAGGCAATTTAGGTATGGTTAGGCAATTTGTTGGTTGGTAAAAATATTGATATTGATATTGGTAGGGTAATGTTGTTGGTGTTGGTAATGAATTGGTGATTTTGGAATAGGTATAAGTGAAGCGAAAGTTAGCCTACCCAAGTGGTAGGGAACCATGTCCTGATTAAGATCAACACATAATCCTAGATTCGAGTCAAAGAGGAAAAGTGTCTCCGTAGTTGAAAAGAGCTAAACAAACCACATATAATGCGTAGATGAGCTTGAACCCCTAGGTACCTTGCATAGACAAGAAGTCGATAGGTGAAAAGAGTTGTATGATCACAATATATCGGATATACGTCACGTCCCTTGAGTTTAAACAAATGGTGAGGTGAGGTGGATGGTATAGGCGAGGATACGGAGAACTTATTATAAGAGTGAGTTTTCGAAGAAAGAGAACCTACCTAAATAGACAAGTCCATGACTCAAAAGTTCTTTTGAATGTGGCTTTTTTTTATTTTATTTTTTCGAATATAGACTAATCGATGCGGGGAAGTCTACAGGGATATTGATTTACTATTCTTGAGGTCTTCACGAAGGCGATCAATGCGAAAGCTTCGATAAAGGTGGCCCATGTATAGCTGTCCTTGAGGAGCGATCTATTTATAGTAGCGAGATGTGATTTTAGTGCATAGCTGTCCTTCGGGGAAGCGATCTATATATAATAGTAGCGAAATAGTTTGGCATATAGCTGTCCTTCGAGGAGTAGTCTATATATAATTTAGAGAGCTAGATGTGTCCTTTTGGCGTAAAGCATCTAGTTTGGTAGAAAGTTTGACTCAAGAAAATCCCATAAGCATATAATTAAGAATGTGTCATTTTAATACTTTGAAGTCATGGACTAGACTAAAAAGGGAAGGCATCGTTAAGGGGAGGTGGGAATCAAACTATGTGAGCTTGATTTGATTTTGAGATGTAGGAAACAAAGTGTATGTAGTGGTAAATGAGCTCAAGGGACGAGCGGTAGGTAGATAAGAAGTGATATAACACTAAATTCAACAGTAGAATGGTCGAAGATGCAAGGCATTAAGGGGTTCAGGCTCAGGTTTACCATTAAGCGAAGCTAAACGATAAGTGCCTGATCCATAAGTGTGAGTGATTATGTAAGGCCCAATCCAATTGGGAGCAAATTTTCCACGTTTGCTCTTTTCTAGTTTGGTTACATGTTGATTCTCTTTGAGGACAAGATCACCAACCTTAAAGGTACGCTCATGAAGTCGCTTATCATAAGCACGCTTGATGCGTTTTTGATAGATTTGAAGGTGATCAAGAGCCGTAAGACGACGCTCGTCAAGAAGCTCTAATTGGGCTAACCGCTCTTGGTGGAAATCATCGTTGGTGAGAATATCCTGAAGAGATATTCTGAGGGAGGGTATTTGTATTTCGAGAGGCAAGACAACCTCGGTACCATATACCAAAGAAAAAGGTGTGGCATTAGTGGAGGTACGAATGCTAGTACGATAAGCCCAGAGGGCAAAGGGGATGTGATCGTGCCAATTTCTTCCGGACTCATTGACAACTTTCATGAGAATTTTGGTTAGGGTTTTATTAGAAGATTCGGCTTGTCCATTCGCTTGTGGATAATAGGGTGATGAGAAACTAAGTTTGATACCAAAGTTGTCACAAAGGTCTTGCAACAACTTATTTTTGAAATATTTTCCATTATCTATTATCAGGCGATGAGGAACACCAAAACGATAGATAATGTGGTGGTTAATGAACTCTACAATTTTTTCTTTTTTAGTTGAAATGAGCGGAATAGCCTCCACCCATTTTGTGTAATATTCGGTTGCTGTGATTATCCATCGGTGACGTTGTGAAGAGGACGGATGAATCTCACCAATAAGGTCTAAACCCCATTGTGAGAAAGGCCAAAGATGGGCGACCTGTAGCGGGTGGCTAGGAGTATGTTGAAGGTTGGCATGTTGTTGACACATAACACAACACTTAACATATTCGTAGCAATTGTTATTGAGAGTAGGCCAATAATAACCTAGGCGAAGGATTCACTTGGCCATGGCAAGGCCGCTAAAATGTCCACCACAAATACCGTCATGGACTTGTTGGATGGTATAGGTGACCTCCACGCCGGTTAGACATCGAAGGAGGATGCCATCAAAACCACGTTTATAAAGGAGTCCCCCCATAATGACATAACGAGAAACACGTTTAAGAAAAGTGCGTTTTCCGGTACTAGTAAGGGCAGGTGGGAGAACAGAGGTTGTAAGGTAGTCGTGAAATTGGTGATACCAGGTATCCTGCGAATTAGCAGACACATTATTTATCATACAAACAACCGGGGCTGAGTAAGATGGGGCAAAGAGTTGTTGGACCAAGACGAAAATGTCAGAGTCAGTTGATGAAGCTAGAATTTGCGAGGCTAAGCAAGCCATAGTATCTGTAAATTTGTTAGTGGAGCGAGGAATGGTTTGGATAGAATAGTGAGTAAATAAGGCTAGAAGTGAATCCACGTAGTGTTTGTACTTTTGAAGTTCCTCATTTTACATTGGTAGATGCCCATAACTTGATTGACTACCAATTGAGAGTCGCGAAAATATTGATAGATTTGACACCTAAGTGTAACGCACACAGACCAGAACAAGGGCCTCGTATTCCATGCATATTATTAGTGTAGGGGAAATCGAGTCGGAAGGAAAGAGGCATAGGCTCAGCGTCGAGAGGAATGAGAACAACGCCGGCTCCTCCGCCGCGCTGGCATTTGGATCCATCGAAGAAGAGGGTCATTGGATACGACTCCTCCCTGAGGGAAAGAGTAGCGATGAGTTCGTCAGGGAAATTAAAATTAATAAATTGTGCCCCGGTAGAGGGGCTTCCGTGAGTTGATCTACGATGGTTTGTCCTTTGATTGATTTCTGGTGGACAAACTCAAGGTCGAGGTCGGCGAGGAGCATGAGCCATCGGGCGATGCGTTGGTTTAGATGGGGTTTGGCATACATATAATGGATGGGGTCCATGTTGGTGATGATGAAAGTTTTGTGATTCAGGAGGTAGTGTCGGAGTTTGGTGGCCACGAATGATAGGGCTAGGCACAACTTTTCTACATGTGTATACCTAGTCTCATAGTCCACCAAAGTACGACTTATATAATAAACGGCTTGTTCTCGATTCTCGGAGTCACGATGTGCAAGCATGGCCCCTACAGCGTGGTCGGTGGCGGAAAGGTAAAGGTAGAAAGGGCGGTCATCCTGAGGTGGGATAAGCACGGGTGGCTGCAAGAGATAAGCTTTGAGAGCCTCAAAGGCTTGGTGGCACTCTTCGCTCCATTGAAAGTCAATGTCTTTTTTAAGGAGGTGATGAAAAGGTTGACATCGATCCGAGAGTTGGGAGATGAAACGCCGGATAGATTGGAGCTTACCTTGTAAACTACGTAATTGTTTGAGGTTAGTAGGTGGGGGCATTTCTAGGATAGCTTTGACTTTAGATGGGTTGACCTCAATGCCACGCAAAGAGACGATAAAGCCAAGAAGTTTTCCCGAAAGGACACCAAAGACACATTTCTTTGGTTGAAGACGGATAGAATATTGTAACAGGCGATCAAAAATAATGGTTAAAACATCGAGATGTTCACTACGATGTTTAGATTTGCCAAGAAGATCATCGACGTAATCTTCAAGGATAGTGTGCATAATGTCATGAAAAATGTAGGTCATAGCCCGCTGATAGGTTGCACCAGCATTCTTAAGGCCAAATGGCATTACACGATAACAGAAGGTTCCCCAAGGAGTTATGAAGGTAGTTTTATGTTGATCGGCGGGGGCAACCAAAATTTGGTTGTATCCTGAAAAGCCATCCATGAGAGAGAGCATCTCATGGCCCACAGTGAGATCAACAAGTTGGTCAATACTAGGTAGGGGGAAGTCATCCTTAGGGCAAGCGAGGTTAAGATCCCAGAAATTCGTGCATATCCGAAGTCCCCCATCGCTTTAGTGATAGGTACGATGTTAGAAATCCATTGAGGATAGTCAATAGGTAGGATGAAGGAAACAGAAAGGAGTCGTTGAAGCTCCTCTTTGACTAAGAGGGCAATGTGTGGATGCATTTTTCTCAATTTTTGTTTAATTGGTTTGGAATAGGGTTTCAGGGTAATGTTATGGACAACAATGTCAGGATCAATTCCTGGCATGTCAACATAGGACCAAGTGAAAGCTTGGTTGCAAGTACGGAGAAAGGTAGTAAAGGCGACCTGTTCTGATGCGCTAAGGGATTGTCCGATCTTCACAATGTGAGGATCCTCCTCCGTGTGGATGTTGATTTCTATAGTAGACTCGTTCAACATGGTTTGAGTTTCAGATGGTAAGGCGCGTTGAATATAAGAGTTGTCCACACCAACGTAAGTGAGGATGGAGTCATCATCGTGGCACTCAACAACGTTAATTGAAGGTGAGTCCTCTTGATCATGTCAGGATACGAAGGGGATAGAAGAGGGTCCTCATTATCAGCGTTGATAAGTGAGAGGACCTAGGAAGATAGCATTTATGAAAAAAAAAAAAGTTAGGAGGGATAGATTCGGGGTTATCGACTCTGTGGTGATGGTGGAAAAATGGGTGATGATGATGGTTTGGTAGGGGTGACGTCATCATCCTTCGAGATATAATTAACACGAGATTTCTCCGGTGTAAGTGTTTCAGAAAAGCGAGACCACTACGATCATTGTGTTTGCGTGTAGTTACGGGGAATGAGTGTATGTCGGCCTTGTTCATAAAGACAAAACCAAAGCCTTTCCAAGCACAGCAAGTCAAGAAGGTGAGGTGAAATGACGATTTGTTAAGTATTGAAAATCGGATTGGAAGGGAACCACACCAAGAGGAGGTTCGGGGTAATGGAGGATGCGTCAACACCCCCATACGTTAGGTTGGTGCGGCAATGGGGGGGTCCGTAAGATATTACCTCCCCCACGCGATGGTCATAGGTGGGATGTGCATATAACTGTCCATACTCCTGCGGGGTATGGAAAGAGCTAATGTTATATAGGTGGTATTCCCCCAGCGTAAGGCGTTGAAAAACATCTACTAAGGGGTCGGAGGTTGGGATGTTATCTGCGGGAAAGGAAGTGATATTTGTAATGGCGGTTTCATTGGTTGAAGATGTAGGTACGTTGGACGTGGATGGCTGGGTTGGATGAATGGGTGTCTTGACTGGTACAAGCACATCATTAGGGCGATACAACATATTGCAAGTTTTGAAGGGGGGAGGATCAGCTTTTACGGTGTAGGACTTCCCCTCGTACTCAAATTTTATGCATCTATGTAAGGTTGAGGAACGCATCCCATAGCTCGGATCAGGGCGGCCTAACAACATATTGTATTGGAACTCTCCCTCGAGGACATAGAAGAGTTTGGGTAAAGTACATGGTCCTACACGAATGTTAAGGATCACGGTGCCTAAGGTAGAGGTAATAGCATCATTGAACGACCGCAACATGATGGGGTTGGCACACATGTAGCTAGAAGGGATATTCATTTGTTGGAAGGATTTTGAAGAGATGATGTTTAGGCTAGCGCCCCCGTCGATCATAACACGACGTACCCGAATGTCCCGGACGTAAGCTGAGATGAAAAGAGTAGCGAGTCGGGATCTTACACCAAAGTCAACAATTTCGTCTTCGGAGAAAGCGGCAATGCAACAACTTGTTGTATAGAGACAGAAGTGGTTGGGGTGGTAGGTTGTTTGGTGAGGGAAGCAACGTGATTGGGTGTTAGAATGGAGGTAACAGGTAGGGTTTCATTAGGTAAGACCTCGATCCCTTGAAGGATTTCAACGAGAGCTTGTCGATGAGATTCAGAAGTCTGAATGAGATCATACAGTGTCATTTTTACAGGTGATTGGTGAAGCTGTTTGATCATGGCTCGGTGGGCAACTCCATTAGAGACGGGGTAAGCGGGTCCACGAATAACCACTTTAGGTGGTGGTGCGATCGGGATGGTGGACGGAGAAAGAGAGGACGCAGGTGTGCTTTCTTTCGCTTTCTCGTTGTTTTTCTGCGCTCGAGTAGCAACACTAATCATATTAATCTCGTGGACCTGAGATGAGGAAGATGGTCGGGATAAATCATGGTCTTCGAGAGGTGGGGTTGTAATAATGATAGATATTGGTGAGGTGGGGACAGGTGGTATAGGAGAGGGAATTGAAGCTAAAGGTCTCTCCCTTCGTAAGTTGTCTTTCTTAACCTTTCTATCTGAGAGAGGTGACTGACGAAGGATGGCTTTTAAAGCTTTGCATCCCTCCACATCATGTCCTGGTGTGTGGTGATAAGCGTAGATTTTAGACTCATCATAACCTATAGGTTGAGGTTTAGACGGGTCATAAGGTCTAAGTGGGGGTAGAGAAATGGTCACATTCTCCACCAACATAGCAAGGATTTTGGCGTAAGATCCTTTGAGTGGGTCAAAATCGGAGGAGGATGAGGGTATTGATTGAGCAGGTTTCGGTAATGTTCGGGCATGGTTGGTTCATACGGGTGGTGGTTTAGCCAAGGGGTGTTGACACGTGGTTTTAACTAAACGTGGTTTCTTTGGTGCAGGAGCTATGTTTAGCTGGTTAGATGATGAGGCTCCAGATAACGTGGTATCCAGAGACAATGGCGACAAAAGAGGAGTGACGGCAAACAAGTCCTTTGATGATGAAATTTGTTTAGGGTTGATGGGTGGATAGGATACGTGAGGTGACAATGTTGATATACCCTTAGATCTCTGTATGGGTGCAGAAGGCATAGGTCGTTTTAAAGAAAACGCAGGAGGTATGATATATTGATGCAAGGTGGAGGGATGAGGTCCCAATATGGAAGGTAGGTGTGATGATGATGGTTTTAATTGTGATAGAGGCACGGATTGAGGTTGTCTCCTAAGTGGAGGGGTGGCTTTATTTTTGGATAAATCTAGTCGCTTAGGCGGGTGTGTTAGACTGGGTATTGGTGAGGTCCCAAGTGTAGGGGAAGATTTGGTTAGGCTGACAGAGGTGGATGAGATACTTGGTAGAGATGCGGGGGGTGAAGATGAGGACATAGGCATTTTGAGTTTCTGTAAACACTTCGGGTATATGGTAGAGGTGTCTGGATCGGTCATCTGCATTTGAGTAGAATAGGGGGTACTCAAACGTTCCCATAGGACTCGTCTATCTTCTGGAGAATGACAGTCTTCAGGTGTGAATTGGAATTTTTGTATGGAAGAAAGGTGGGTTGTGATTCCGGTCCACTGTGGGTGTGATGCAGGGGGTAGACGAGGCATTGTATCAATAGGTGTTAAGAGGTCAACCGGTCGCTGAAAAGATTTAGGCGATGAAGAACTAATAGGTAGGAGGGCATGTTTGAGAGGATCCGTCATGGTTAAAGAAGTTGGCGATGTCGGTGCAAGAGGTTTCTCATCTAAAGATGACAAAAGGAGTGGCGAGCCTTCCTCTTGTGCAGCAAGAGCGGTAAAAGGGGACGTTTGGGAAATAGATAGGTTAGATAACATCCACTCGCAATCTTGTAGGGATGTGGTGTAAGAAGACTCATCTATTAGAAGAGAACTCTGGGCAGTTAACTCCTTTATGGGTAAAGGAATGATTTCGCTTTGGCTTGATGGTGGTGAAGGAGGTTCGGGCCCCTGGGTCAGTGAAGAGGCTTGATTCAAAATTTTCTCGATAGAGGCTTTTGGCTGGGAATCGAAGACTGCATGGATCTCATGAACACTCTCCTCGGCTAAGATATCTTGGTTTATGTTACTATTGGAAGAGTGATTCGGGAATGGTTTGTTGAAGATTTTCAAATTTCGGTTAGCAGGGGCATTAGGATTATCGAGGTTATATCCCCACGCATCAACCATTTCTGCACTATGTTTTCAAACATCTTGCAGGCTTTCATGACTATGTCCTTTTACGCGGTGAAAGTTCTGAAGTCATTTTCTTTGTACCGTGAGAAGGTATAGCGCGAGTGGAATCAAACCGGGAGTGAGGTTTAACAGGAGGTAAGGTAATGGCTCTGCTTTAAGCAATTTTTCCAATATTACACCATATGTTTCTCCCAAGGGAGTGTAGTTGATGGGCTCTGCTTTATACTTATAGGTGGTTTTTGGCGGGGTATTAGACGGTGGTTGGGATTTGACCATCACCGCGTGCACGGCTCCTTTTGATTTCGAAGCAGTTGATGGGTGAGGATTGGTGGTGCTAGGTTTGTTGGTGGAATCTTGGAGTCCTGAAAGTGGGATTTTGTTGCATGAACCACAATTTCTCTTCTTCTAAGGCTCGAATTTCTAGTTTCCAAGCCATGGTAAAGGTCTCGTCAAATGTGCGGAAAGTTTGAATTTGAAGGGTAGGAGAAATGTGCTTAGCGCATGCCCACGTAAAAAGTTCAATAAGTTCGATTTGAGGCAAGGCATATGTAAGTTGGTTGATAAGGCCCATGCCACCGTCAACGAAATTTGCAAAAGATTCGTCTTCAAATTGTCGGATGGCATAGAGGTTGGTGATAGATACTTTCTTGGCAATGTTAATGGAGAAATGATCCAAGAAAGATTGGGCTAGTTGGTTAAAAGAGAAGATTGAGTGCTGGGTTAAAGCACTGTACCACTCCAAGGCGGGTCCTGATAGGGACATGGGAAAGGTGTGGAGTAACAAAGCATCATCATGAGCAATCAAATAACAAGCATGTCTAAATGATCACAAGTGTTGTTGAGGATCCTCTTTACTATTAAAACGAGTAAATTTCGGCAATTCCCATTGAGGAGGATATGAATGAAGAGGGACAGAAGGGTGAATAGGCTCCCGACAAACTTGCTCGTATGTCAAGGTGCTACGACTTCCCGAAATAAAGCCTCAGTTTTTGCATTTTGTCCATCATTTGTTTGATGAAATCCGTGGTTGGATGAGATGATGGTGCGGTTGTGGTAAACGGAGGCAAATTGGGCCAAGGGCCTCCGCTAGACAACGGTGAGGTTAAGTGCTGATAAGGTATGGAGGATGAATATGTTGAGGCGACCGAATAGGGATGTCCCATATAAGATGTTGAGGTCACAGGATACGTGTATGGGAATGAAAAGGTAGGCGGAGCTTGAGAAGGAAAGCTCGTGTGGATAGGTGGCAGAGAGCAAGTCATGAGCAGGCAGCATGCAAGAAGAGAGATGAGGTAGGAGCAGTCGGCGGTAATGATATGTGGGGTCCAAGATTAACCAAAGGAAAGCCAATCTGTGTCGTATGAACCTCTGAAGCCGTCGGATTGGGAGACGGGGCTAAAGATGCAGGAAGCAAGGCGGTGTTATCAGGCGGAGTGGGAGCTAAATGAGCAGCTATACTAATAGGCATGCCAACAAGGAGTTGACCATCGGGCGTACGGTCAGGGGCATGAGACAAATAGTATTGTACAGCGCTAGGATTAGCATCCAGAAATTTGGCAAATTCCTTATCTCCTACAGGAATTTTGGGGATCTCACTGGTGTCCGTAGGGTTCCCTATAGAATGTGAAGGGGGTGATTCAGGAAAAGGCACAGAGCAGGCATGTGAAACCATGGCGGCGGCTTGCTTCCGAGTGATAACAACCATGGACAGGAGTACCCAGTAGGGTTTCAATCTATCAGGAACAGAAACAGACTCAGAATGGTGAAATTGGTAGGTTCTTTGGTTTGTCGAAAGCGTAAAAAAAGCGATAGCAAATATCGGTCTGATAACCGATGTCGGTTAGACTATAGCCGACGTCGGTCAGTTAACCGATATCGGTGTAATAAGACTAGTATAAGAAAATATAAGAAGCTACTGACTTGATTGTTAACAAAGCTTAGTACATTTATCAATTGTTCTGAGGTGATGACAGAAGACAGTGTATAACAGAGAAAACAGAACTGAAAACAAACAAGATGCACACGCAAATCCAGAGACTAACCCTAGGGTTAATTTAAATTATCGTGGGCTTATGCCTTTAGACGTAAAATGATGTCAGAATCCTAAAAGAAGACTTAGAGGAAATGTCAAGTTTGTTTTGGCTTATAAGGTTACCTCAATCGGGCGGAGGAATACCGTGGAAAAGGGGGGATGTTTTGAGCTGTTGTGTTAATTATGAAGTGATTCGGTATGTGTTGTGCAGTGAAAGTAAGATTAATTTCCTATCAATACCGTGGAAATCACCCCCACGTGTACGACCTGTTACTTAGTCTATGTTCACTAGAATTGAAAACAACAAGCAAGAATGTAATGCACGTGTTTTAAACCCAAATCGAAAATGATATTCGATGAAGCAAATAAGATGACTTTCACTAATGCAAAACTAGGAAAGCAAGACAAATTCCTTTACTAAATATAACAAAAACAGCAACAACAAGTATGCTCCCTAAATGAAAGCAAACAAGAGAAACAGAAACCCGAAATGGGTCCCACCGGGCGTGCCAAAATGTTTCGCGCGGAATGTTTCAGCTTTTTGGGAATAGAGTTGCTTCTATCCTTTCATTCCTTTTAGAAATAGATAAGGGTTAGGGCTAGGAGGAATACCTGTTGAATGTTGAGATGGTGTGCGCGTACCGTAGAGAAAGATCAGGTTGATTGCGAAGAACTCCTTTTTGTCTTGGAAGGACTACCTGTAAATAAGAATACAAGACCACAAGATTCTAATTAGACAATAAATGAGGGAACTGCCTTGGGCCCAGGAAATATAAAACTTCCTTTCGAAGGTGGTCAGTTCCCCTGCTAATATGAATTAACACAAAAGATTGTAAAATAACAATTTAATTGCCTCGTTGAAACAAGTAGGGGGAAAGGCTGGTTTTTGGTTTTGAGTCAAGGTAACCGATACCGGTTGCTGCTAACCGATATCGGTAGGTTCTATGTTTTAGGGGCTTTTGGTGAGGGTCAGTTGTAGGGTGGTTGTGTTGTTTTTAAGGCTAATAAATGAGTGGGATTAGGTAACGGGGTGATGAGAGGGTAGAAGAATGATAGTTAGATGTAATGTGTTGCTGGGTAGTAGATCTAGGAATAGATTTATGACGGCTGTGATTCAAAAGTCTAAGAAATGTTATCAAAGAGAACATACAAGATTCTACTTACTTTATTGACAAGAATGCAGGTCCAAGAACTGTGATGACAAAGGTAGAACTTAGATAGGACGTCCTGACGACCAGAAGATGAGATGTCTTCCCTCACGATGATCAGCTGAGTGTCACAGGGCTCTGGTTGTGCAGTTGCAGTCTTGGGCTTGATGTCCTTCTCTGCAAACTCTTCTTGTTTCTTCACTTGTCTCTGCTTGGCTCAGCAAATCCGGATCCTTTTTAATAATCTCTCCTCTTTTTTCCTCAAATGAAAATCCGATCCTTCTTTTTTGGTTGGAAGTGGTCATTTACAGGGAACCGATGGCGGTTACGCAACCGACGGCGGTCGAGTAGGAACCGGTATCGGTTAGGTCAAAGCGGGCTATTTTTGGTAAAATAGCTAGCTTTCCCTCCTTTTCTTCCGAAGGATTGGTTGTGGGCTTGGTCAAGTCATTATGAAGTTGGTTTTAGGTGCGGGTGAGGAGTAATTAGTCATAGGTGTGGATTTGGACCAAGTTATAGGTCTTAATTAGGTTAGTTTTAGGGTTAAGACTAGGTCATGATGAGGTGGCGATATGAGGTGGCAGGTATGGCGATGTGGATTTATTAATTATAAGGTAATTAATAAATAATTGTGTAAGGTTTAGGTGATGAGGTTAGGTTGCGAAATGGGATGCGGGGCACAGGGGGTCGTAAGACACAAATTTGGTGTCTACACATTTCAGATTTACCTATCCCTCGAAATTCCACATATATCAAATCATTTCTAGGACATGTTGGGTACTATAGACACTTTATAAAAGATTTCAGTAAAATAGTTGCCCCCATGTTTAATTTTCTAACCAAGGACTGTGAATTTCTTTGGGTTGAAAAGTGCCAACATGCTTTTGAAGAAATTAAAAACAAATTAATCAGTGCCCCAATATTGAGAGGTCCTAATTGGGAAAATCCAAATCTTATCCAAATAGATGCCTTAAATTATTCCATTGGTGCAGTATTGGGACAAAAAGATGAAGAAGGAAAGATGTATGCCATTTACTATCTTAGCAAGAATCTTACTCCCACTGAAAAGAATTACACCACCACTGAAAAGGAATTTCTTGCTGTAATTTATGCAATCAATAAATTCAGACATTATATTATAGGGTATAAGATATTTGTACACACATATCATTCAACAATTAAGTATTTAATGAACAAACCAGTGGTTGGAGAAATATTCATTAGATGGTTATTAATTTTGCAAGAATTTGATATTACCATTGTGGACAATCCAGGTAAATCTAATGTGCTAGCTGATTTTCTATCAAGACTAACCACTACACGGAATAAGATCCATCAAGGATAAATTTCTATATGAACAACTATTTGCAATCTCAGCAAGTACACCATGGTTTGCTGATATGGAAAATTATCTTGCAACAGGGAAGTTCACCGCCTTCATTCACTAAGAAACAAATAAAGAAGCTAATTAAAACCAAAGGCACAATTCAAATGGTTAAATGGAATTCTATTTAAGTGTGGATCTGATTTTGTCTTGCACAGTGTCTAAGATAGGATGAAATATTTGACATCATCAGAGCATGTCGTGATGATCTAAGTGGAGGACACTATTCAAGAAAAAAGAATAACTCATAGGATACTTGGCACTAGTTATTATTGGCCATCTCTATACAAGGATGTGAAAAGATATATCAAGAGGTGTGATCCTTGTCAAAGGATGGGACAACCAAATTTTACCAATGAAATGCATCTTCAGCCTCAAGTTGTGGTTGAACCATTTTGAGAGATGGGGATTGGATTTTTTTGGTCCCTTTAATCCTCCTTTACAAGGAAGGAATATATTCTTGTATGTATTGACTATGTGACAAAATGGACGGAAGTGCGAGCATTAACAAATACTACCGAGGAAGTAGTTGCTGATTTCCTTTGGAACAAAATTATGATCAAGTTTGGAGCACCAAGGAGAATAGTTTTAGATCGGGGACCATAATTCATGTCTAATATGATCCAATCTTTCACGAGGTATTATCAAATCAATCATAGGAAGTCATCTCATTACCATCCACAGTCAAATGGAAAAGATGAAGTAACAAACAAAGAATTGGAGAACATCCTTACCAAAACGGTTGAAGTGGGAGAAAAGATTGGGTAAAGAGACTACCTGAAGTCATCTCGGGCATATAATACAACATGGAAAACTACAACAAGGTTTTCACCATATAAATTAGTCTATGGGAAAAAGCCCTTGTTTCCTATAGAATTTGAACTTCAGACATTTAGGACAACAAGGTGAAGGTGGGAATTGAATTAAATGTAGCTCAAAAAGAAAGAATCCTTTAACTCAATGAGTTGGGTGAATTAAGGATGGAAGCACTTCAACAGATAGAGTTGATTCAAGAGCAAAGAAAGAAATGGCATGACATACATATCAAGAAAAGGAAATTCAAAGTATGAGACTGGGCATTACTATTTGACTCTAAGTACCAACGATTCATGGGAAAATTGAGAACCGATGGTTGGGACCTTAATGATTGATAAGATTTTTGAAAATGGTTCTATTCAGTTACTTCCCATTGATGGCAGCAATAGAACACTCTTGGTCAATGGACATAGGATGATACTCTATAGGAAGCCTCCCACTAAGAATGAATTTTTGAGGAAGATTGAAGCAGACAAAGAATTTGATCATATGGAAGAACTCAGTTCTTCCAAAATGATCAAATAATCAAAAGATAGATCTAGAATAAAGGGAAGAAGATGAAAACCAGAAATGGCATCTTCTTCCCCCCTCCAAAAAAAAAAAAAAAAAATTCTCTCAAGGTCAATTGAAAACTAGCAAATGGTGGTTGACCTCTTTTTGGCTAGTTTAAATAAAGGAATTATTTTGAATTCCAGCTGTCTTATCTAATCATGTTTTGTTCCACTTGTAGGAATGACGAGTCTACATAGAAAAAGGATTACATCATCACGGATGGTAATTATGTCTTTTAACTTATTTAGGGTTGATTAAATGTTTGCATGTGTGATGTGACTTAATTTAAAAGTAGGTATGATGAGTCATTTATTTATACATTATGATTACAAGTGTGGAATCATGATATTGATTTGGATGGAATAAGTAGTGGCATGGTTATCATTAATAATCATTATTGCAAACATCAAGTGAGATAAATATTGCAGAAGTATCTTGAGGAAGGAGCAGTGAATTGAGTAGGTATTCTGTAACAAAGAATAGAGAATTCGGACATTCAGCCTAGCTAAGAACTAAGGTTATGTAGCTAAACGCGTAGAGGTTCCACAGTTAAGCCATTAGTTCAAAATACGCGGCTAAGGAGAAGGCCTATAACAAATTTTCAGGAAATCAAGGAAGACATAACTCAAGCCGATATGGGGATTAAGAAGAAATCAAAACTACAGGATGATTCCCAGCTACTACTTGCAGACGAAGAAGTAGCATCCATATTTGAGCATGCAGGATGGCTTGAATTCTGAAGAATTTTTCAAGGCATAGTGATGAATTGGTAAGAGAATTCATCATAAATCTAGAATAGTCTAGAACAAAATTAATGTGTATGGAATACCCATTGTTCATGTCCCACAACTTGTAAAGGGACTTTGAAAGAACTAGTCGAAGTCTTGCTTTGAAGAAGAAAGCGAACCCTTAGATATGTATAATACAAAGAAAATAATAAAAGGGCTCAGAAGGGCCAATTTTCCCAAACCTTTTGACAGGGTAGCATTTTGGATAGTAAAATATTTAACTTGTGATGGTAAGTTTGGGTTTGTGGGAAAGAAGGTCTTAAAAATGCTCATATATCGAAGTATGGAGCCACCAAGCTCCGAATACATAATAAACCTCCCGGGTTTCTTTTCGATTCTATTTAGACTATGGCTCGAGAGATATTCCTAGGGTGTTGGAAAAATTAGAAATCAAGGTCTAATTCATTTAATATGACAACACCATTTCTGTCAAAAATAATGGAGAAAAATTTGGGACAAGTTTCTTGGCAAGTTCAAGAAAAACCTAATATTATCGAAGGAAATTCTAGCCCCATTCTCTCCTTCACTGATCTAGGAATTAATGCCCCTATAGAAGAATAGAGGAAATGGAAAGAGAAAAATACCAAGGAAAATAAGGTCGGTGAGGAAGATAAAAAAATATCCTTCATACACGTGCGTGTGAAGGAAATTCCATCTTCCACAAAGCAGCTTGAAATAACCAATATCTCTGTCTCGATGGTAATAGCTCACCCACACAAGAACCACTCAAGAAGAAGAATTTATAGGGGGAAATTCACTACTGGGCATATTGAACTTCCCCAGATAAGAAAAAGTCATAAGAGGTCAAAGGAACTCCGAGTAAGGAGTGAGCAGGAAAGGATGGAAGAGGAAGCTGCTGACATTTTGGGCAGCATGACCATGACTCCACCTAAGCCAAGTCATGTTGAAATGGAAAGAGGAGAAGAGAGATTTGATGATCAATATTTTTAGGAGTTGGATGAACCTTCAACAGTGCCACATGAAGAAGAAGAGTTGGCATCTAGGATAAGAAAAGGAAAATTTCCTTTAATAGAGGAAGAATGCCAAACTCCTCAAATAATTTCAGAGTAAGAGGAAAGAAAACAAGTTAAACAGATCTGTTCTTGTCCAGAGTAGAGCTTATTATCAGAGAAAAAGATGAGGAATTAGACTTTCTCAAACTTAAATTGGAACAAAGGGAAACACTCATTAATGAGCTAATAACTCACCTTGCAGCCAAAATTGAAGAAGTATCAGCAACCAAGAAGCAACTGATAGAAAAAGAGGAAGAGTTATAGACTTCCAGAAAACAAAGTGTTGTGTCCACATCCTTTGCACAAACTGAGTTGACATATTTTCCACTAAAACAACAATGGGATGATATTTACAGAGAGCTCAGAGAAGCCAAAACATCAAATGAGAAATTAAATACCAAGATGGAGGAAGAGATGAAGGAAAGAAAGGAATGGGAAGAAAAATTTTATAAGGAGGAAGGAAATAAATATAAATGTCTTGCCAAAATTCATATGGTCTGTATTATGAGTGAGAAATTGCTTGCCTGCAGGAGACCTTCTCCTACATATAGTGTATTTTTAGAAGATCAGTTCATTCGCTGACAATTGTCAAGAATTACATGTGGGCTTCCACATGAACTACAAGATGAATCTAAATTCATGGCAGCTTACTCTCTATCCAGCCCTAAACAAAAAAATATCTTGTGTGAATTTTATCTTTGTAATTATATGCTACAGAAAAACATAGGATTTATGATTAACTTATATGTAGGGGAGAGCCAGCTCAATGCATTTGTATCTCTTTTGCAAAACCAAATTGCATGGAAGGAAAGAGAATCTAAATTTTTATTGAAAGCTAGCTCAATAGGCCTCTGCATGAGAGCTCATTATGGTAAACCTTCTGCCTTCCTCACACATTTCAGAACTCATGCCTTTGATAAGAGATTCAAGACACATTACCCTGCTATTCTACAAAAGAGTATTGATGCCTTCACCTCTTATGAGGAGGAAAAATTTGAAGATATTTACGAAAGATGATAAAAAGGTGGGAACTCCTTCTTGTTGCTTTGAAAAGAAGGGAAGTAATTTCCCCTACAAATCTAATATGGATTTTATCTTGTAAATATCTATGATTTAATCAAATAAAAATAAAACATTGCACAATAAAATAATAAAACCAGAGATATTGTAATTCATTCGGACAAATTCCCAATGGAGAGATTACATATAAATAGCTCAATGAACTCCTATAAGTAAGGAGTCAAGGCTAATCTCTAAGTCCTCTCAATATCCCAAATATCTCTCAACTATGAGTTGTGCATTACAACTGTTTTACACACTCATATGTTATTTTATAATTATTAAAAACCTATTACTACCAAATAACCCAAACCACTCCTAAGTGTTCACACTATGAACAATATTTCTGTAACAGTCACCCCCTTAGTGTGAACATGGGGAAAGCTATCTCCTGTACCCACTCATGATCTACAAAGAAATGAAGGTTTTTAATGAGTACCAACAACTCAAACAATATGAGGTTTTCAAAGAGAACCTCCAACTCAAAAAATGGTTTTCTAGTGGAACCAACCACTACATAGCAAGTGTACATTATTTTTCTCACATCATTATTTCTAACTTAGAGGGATTACAAAATAGAAATTATGCTCACATAAGAGATTTGAACAAGAATATTACTTCTGTTCATTATTACAACGGAAAGCAAACACACCACACAACTGAAACAAAAGGTCACCAATACAATGAAGCAATCTCTTTGTTGGTGAATAACAAGAGATGCCAATTTTCCTCCATCCTCCTATGCCTCCATCCTCCATCAGGCACTACTTAGTATAGGTAGTCATCTTCATCCTCATTCTGTTTAGGTTCATCTTCTTCTTCATTCTCTGACTCTTCTTTAACAACTATATTAGCTTCATCCATTTTTAGCTTTCCTTTTATGATGTCCTTGGCACGAGTAATACAAAAAGAAGATTTATGTCCTTTTTTCTTACAATAAAAGCATTCTAATTCCTCTTTGTTTTTGAAAAAATTAGTATGCTTCCTTTTAATATAAAGAGCAATTTCTTCCTCAATATCTTCTTTTGTTATTTTTTCTTTAGCTAGTAATGCAGAAATCATACCTTCAAGTGAATGAGAAGGCATTTGACCAAGAGTAAAAACTACATTACTGTATTTTGGAGGTAAACTATTTAATAAAATAGATTTTTCATCTTCTTCATCTACCTGAGCACTTACTTCTTTCAGTTGTCTTAGAAGAGATCTAAGATCATTAATATGACTTGACATAGTTGCACCCTCATTCATTTTCAACTTGAATAACTGCAACTTAAGTGAGAATTTAGCATTCACAGCCTTTGCACCAAATGTCTTACTTAGAAAATCCCATATATCTTTAGAATTTTTTTCTAAGTCTATATAATGCAACTCAGTATCTGATAAAGCAAGCCCAATAATGGATTTTGCTTTGTCATCCCTAGTTTTCCATTCAAGCAATTTTACTGAAGATCTCGTTGTTCTGTTCTTTTCCACTCACAATTCCCCAAAGGTTCTTGTTCATTAATTACATTTGTATTTTCACCTTCCATGTGTGAAAATTTAATCCATTGAATTTATCTAATGGAATTTCCATAATAGGTGTTGAACTCAGTCGAAAATGCACCCTTACAATAAACTTTAAACACTAAAAGTAAAATTTTCTGACATATTTGCCAAAAAAGGAATTTTTTTCTAGTAATAGAAAACATAGGATCAATGTGTAGAGATAGAAAAATACACATTTTAAAAAAATTGGCACATTAATTTGAGTTACCAGCTGAAAGTTATGACAATTTTAAGTTATAACTCCAACATCTTCCTGGACCCTTTCCAAATTTGGCAAAAAAATTTCTATGCTTGTGTTTTTTTGTCTACATCTAAAAAAGGAAAGAAATGCAATACCTCATATTATTGTGGATCCAGATATTGAAATAATTCATGTTGTAGCCAAGTATGGATTTGTCTGAGTGAAGCATTAGCACTGTTAGTAGACAAACACGCAGGTCACAAATTTGACTCTAATGAAACACACAGGTCGTAGACTTGACTCCAATGAAACACACAGTTATAGATTTGATTCCAATGAAACAAATTTGATCCAGATCTAAACACCTCACAAATTCCTATAGGTTATCATTGTGGTCTAACCTGCTCTGATACCAAATCTTGTAAATATCTATGATTTAATCAAATAAAAAACAAAACATTGCACAATAAAATAATAAAACTAGAGATATTGTAATTCATTTGAGACAAATACCCACTTTGGAAAGATTACATATAAATATCTCAATGAACTTCTATGAGTAAGGAGCCAAGGCTAATCTCTAAGTCCTCTCAATATCCCAAATATCTCTCAACTATGAGTTGTGCATTACAACTGTTTTGCACACACACATGATTTTATAATTTTTAAAAACCTATTACTACCAAATAACCCAAACCACTCCTAAGTGTTCACACTATGAACAATATTTCTACAACAGCTTTAGAGAGGGCCAAAGAATTATGCACAATAATTCCCAAGTCAATGAAACCTACAGAAATATGGATGAGAATGCGAATGAGGCCACCTCTACTTCTCACCCCCATGTCTCCTTGGTAGAACAGGGAACCTTAGGAACTTGCTAAATTTGAAAAGTGGGAGAGGAAAATAAGAAAAGGAGCTGGGTATAATACATTTGAGTTTAACATTGGAAAATTTAGTATCAGTCATTTGATCTAAGCAATCAAATGGAATGCAGAACATATGATCCCACTTTTGAAGAATGAGTTTGTAAAGGGACTTACAAATAAGTAAGTCTGCGGGAAATGATGAGGCTAGTATATGTCTAATTAATGTATAATATATGATCTCATCATACTCTCCTTTTGATTAAGTTTGATATTGTGTGACTTTTAGTTGATCGATATGAGTTAGGATGTAGTCATGCTTTTTTGATTGATTGTGATCCTAATGTTAAAAACTCTAAAAGTCCTAACATAGTGTGTGTTTAAATTTAGTTTTGTAATAAAGTAGGTCTAATCGATCGCGAGAAATGAAGCGGTGGCATTTAGTATGTTTTGATAGCATCGATCCTACATAGCTTAGTTCCGAACTTCTAAGCAAGTTCCGAAACTCCATCACACAGTCATCATTTAGTTCCGAAACTTTTAGATTTAGTTCGAACTCCAAAATTTAGTTCCAATTTTCGACTTAGTTCTGAAACTCTTGGTGATAGCTCTAGAACTCTCACAGGTTTTGGTTCTTAACAATTTCCTATGGTTCTAGAACTTCTCCAAAGTTCCGGAACCAATGGGAGTTATCTATTTTAAACCACATCCATAAATTTTGCATCTACAATCATGAAGGACGAGAAGATTTCTGAATGCAGATCTAGGAAGAGTTATCCTATAGCTGTCTGATCAACCACCATCCGACTCAACGATCTATTCTGGGCATGATTCAATTTCATCAGAATCATTGAGACAACTAGGATTGTAAAATGTATATAAATGCAGACCTGCATTAGATAGAGATTAGAGATTAGAGATATAGAACAAAGAAGAGAAATAGACTAAGTATCCCGATCCAGTACATTTTGTAATACTGAATGTTTTCATCAATAAAATAGCCATTCTAATTTGAGATAATTCTGAGTTGTTAAAATCCTAATTCAAGGAGGAGTAAGGGCCCACTCCCCCAAGGACCAAGATATTCATTTATTTGGTATTTATATTTCTTTATAAAGTAGCTTAGATCTATTAATTTTGTATTGCTTTAGTTCTTTCAGTTAAATTCTATTGCATACTTGTGCTGCAGTGTTTAGATAAATCTCTATATTTCTTGCAATTGTTTTCAAGCATTTTAATCTTAGTGTTTACTTTCAAAAGCAAGTGTGTTTATTCTCCAACAGCAAGTGTGTTTTCTTTTTGCATGGTGGGTTTCCTTTCAACAAGCTTTCAGTGTGTTTTATTTTCATAAAGTTTTCATAGTTTGATTTGAATAAGGTTTTACCAAGAAGTCCTTAAGACATTAAAGAGATCCCCAAAAATATAAAAATAGTTACAGTGAACTACTAGATCAGTTAAAGTACTCTTGTTGCATATAGATTTGGACACACCTCTGGTTTGATATGACATCAACAAGAATTTGATTAAATGAAGGGAATAATGACACCCATAATGAGGGTCGAGGGTATGGTGATTATAAAAGGTAGGGTGGGTGATTAGGTAGAGAATTTAGACATACGCACACATTGTGAAATGCCATGAGATACAAGGGTTGCTCAACATAACAAATTTACATTAGCTAGGGTCGTAAAGGTCATCCAAATAAGGGTTTTTGAGGTATGGTATCTAGGGTAAAGGATACTGGCCTGAGCACTCAACGAGGTAAGATGCAAAAACACATAGGTATGGTTCCTAGGTACATCCAAAAGGTCAAAAGTTCAAGTTTTTTTAGACAAGGGTCATGACCATAGGCAAGGTAAGACTATTAGGGATCGAGTAAAATAGGTACCATCATCATAAGATGCAATGAGTGAGCACATGGGAATATCCACATAATCAACAGATTAGGTAGGTAGGTGTGGGTAGGGTAGGTGGAGGTAAAAATGGGCAATGGGAAGTGTCAATCAAATGTAGGCACATGTGGAATTCATAATAGGGTATCGTGTCAAAGAGATTTTAAACTCTACATCGTCTAAGGTCGATCAGGTTATCTAAACAAGGGTTCTTAAGGCCCGGTATCTAAGGTAAAGGATACAGTCCAGAAATAGAATGAGGTAAGATGCAGGAACTTGTAGGTGTGGTTCTGGTACATCCAAGAGGTTAAAAGGTCAAGGTTTTTTTGAATAAGGGTGACAACCAAGGGAAAGTTATGGTTGGTAGGCTAACAACGTGGTAACAACATCGTAAGGTAAAGTGAGTGTGCAAGGTTGATGGTCACATCACGAGAGGTTACATGTGGGTAAAAATAAGGTGTGGCATAGGTAAGGCCACGGGAGGGGCAGAAATATGCCTCAAATGATGGTGAGGTTGGGTGATAAATGATGAGGTCAGGAGGATGAGGTGGAGGGTTAGGGTCAACTTCGGGTTAGGTGAAAAAGGTTGCAAGAAAGTAGATAAGGTGCAATGGGTTTCCATGGGGTCAACATGGGTAACCGACACTGGTCATGTTTAACCAATGCTAGTCTAGGGAAACTAACCATGGTATGCTAGGGCACATGACCGATGTTGGTCTAGGTAAAACCGACGTCGGTCAAGTCGGGAGAGGTTAAAAAGGAAATTTCTACTTTTTGCAGAATCATTTGTAATTTTCCAAATAGGAGAAAATGAAAAAGGAGAGAGGAAAAGGTGGAAAGTGACTGAGCAAGATGGAGAGCTGAGTTAGCGAGCCTCGTAGCGGGTGATCGACAGGTGATAGGCGGGTCCACGAGATCTATTTGATCGATTTGGTTGGTTGGAGGTGAGGAGGTTAGTTGGTGATGGTAGAGGTAGGAGAGGGATCGGGGGGACCACTAGTGTAGTGGCTTAACGTGCCACCATAGAGATGGAAGCATGACGAGGTATGATTCAATCCCATTCCTTAGTGGTGAGGTAGATTGGTGTATAGAGGTTGGGTGAGGGAAAATGGATTTGGGGGAAAGTGAATTTTGAATTTGGGAAGAAAAATTGGGTGTAATAGGAATGGGGAAGGGTGGATTTAGGTAAATGAGGGATGGGGAGGGGTTGAGGGGGGTTTTAGGTAGGAATGGGTGGGTAGTTAGGGAGAAATGGAGAATTTTTGAGGGAAATAGGGGTTTGGTGTCACATATTTTGACCACGATAATGGACGGACGCCAACCAAGGGTTGGCCGATGCAGTGTGTAGCAGACCGTGGATAGTTGAGAAAACCGATGCCGATCATAATTTGAAGGAAAATGGGCTTACAATGAGTGGGATGGGTGGGTGAGGGAGGGAAGGAGATAGAAAGGTAGGGTTTCCTGAAAATATCTTGGTTAAGGGGGATGAATAGGTATGGTTAAGGTTTAATAATGTGATGGTTTGTTGGATGCGGTAAGAGATCACCGCAGATGTGAGAGAGGGAGCATGAAAGTCGATGATTGGTGCCATGTTGTAGAGGTTGACTTGATTGGGGTTTTATGCTACTGCGACAAGTAGTCCGGGAATGGATTTTGATGGTCTCCTCATTGTGATGATGGGTCTTGGTGACTAATACATTCCATCTCGCCAATGGGTGAGATCAAAATCTCCTAGAGGATACAGGTGTATTCAATATCCTTAGAGGCATCTGAGGAGTTGATGTTGACCATGTTTGGAAAGGGGTTGGAAGAGTTGAGATTCCATAATGCTAGTATGAGCTACAGAGATATGTACCAGGCCCATCTAGAGGAGATGAGGCTAGTGGTATTGCTGATGGAGGTAGTCTGCTATATTTTACTTGCCAAATGCAGAGGGTGGGAGATTTCCATGATCATTGATGGGGTTTTGCATGATATGGTGGAGGATAGGACTAGTTTTGCATGGGCACTGTATTCCCGTTGTAGTTGTATAGAGAGCTATGGGCTTATGGGTGGCTACGAAGTTTAACTCAGTGTTGCACTTTCCTACTACACTGCTAGGCATATGAGCACATTATGTGTGTGCGTAAAATTAGTATGCCCCGAGCTAATGTATTTGAGCCAGGTTTGATGCGGTGGGTTATAGGAGATGGGTACTTGCTATTGGAGAGTGACGAGTGGCCAGGGTGACTCATGATGTAGCCTATTACCGACATTTACTAGAGGGGTTGTCCAGTGTGGACATCATTTAGAGGCCATATGTGGGTTTTCCATCATATAGGCAGATGGCTCGATGAGCTAGATGGACTATAGCTATTCCGATGGATAGAGGGGCATTGTTATGGAGAGCATGAGATGATACCCATAGATAGGGTCAGACGAAAGTTTAGGCTACCTCAGATATACCCCCACCCTTCCCATAGTATAGGAGGGATGACATGGAGAGGCCTCTACCTCTACCACAGTCGACAATCTGCCGACAAGGCGAGATGAGTAGGTGATAGACTGGTAGATGTATGATGTCATGGTTACTTGATAGATATAGACGCAGTAGGGGCCACACATATACGAGCAATACCGCTGAGGCCGAAGAAGCCAAATTTAGCCACCATCACTGTTTAAAGGGACACCCTACAGGGGTAGATGGTTACCCTGATTACATAGTTTGGGATATAGGGATAGTTGATAGGGTTAGAGTCATAGGTGGCCACTTTAAAGCCACAAGTGGATTCCCACAGCCCGTGGTATAGGGACATGTACCCATACAGGGGCGGAGATGGAGATGGGATACAAGTGTAGATACTAAAATTAGGTCACACTCCCCTTTGGTCCTTCAACAAATAAACACCTTCATCACATTCACCTAGCCATAGCCCTCTTCACTCCACTAACATTAATTTAATTAATTTATTATCGTAACCATATTTATTATTTAAATATCTTAATTGGGATAATGTCCACATACACCTCACCTAGACACCTCATCAAGCCAACTCATCTTAAGACCTATTCTTAGTAGGTTGCCATAACTAACTGAGACTTACCCAAACCCTAAAAATCAATGTCTACATTCTCTCTAACCACATTCCCACATGCTTATAAGAATCTTCCAGTATAATCCGTGAGTTAATGACAGGAGATTCTAGAAAATCAAGAGGATCTTCCTAGTTTAGTAAAACTTAGGAACTCCCGCCTTGACTGACGTTGGTTACCCCTAACCATTGTTGGTTAAGCCAGAACCACTGTCGGTCACCTTTTAACTCCAAAAACAACCTTATTTTGGAGGTTGCCAAAAACATTGACACCTTCCTGAGAGATATCACATCTTTGGAGAATGAATTTCAGAGAGAACACACATGCAAGGAAGGAGATCAAGCATTTTCTCTTACACAGACATCCAACACTCACCCCAACAAGGATTTGATCCAACCAAGCAAAAAGGAATGCACATGCAACCCATGCAGAAGCTTTCCTATGATTGGTAATCCTTTGTAGCCTTCAACCTCTTACTAGCACCTTCATTCCTCACTCACAGACATCCAAAACCAAGTTCCAAGTAAGTAGAACATTGTGCTCCTCTGGTTCATTGGTTTCATCATTATATTGTCATCCTTTGTTTCCCTAGCCACCCATTGACTTCCTTTAATACTCACCCCTCCATATACCCATTAAAACCTCACCAAATCCCACCCAAACCACCTAATACCTCATTCTAACCAACCAAAGTCCTTTGTGCAATCACAAGGGAGATCCAAAGCTCACCCTAGTGGCATTCCTAGTTTTCCATAATGTAACTGCATCAGCTTCTCCCCAACCGGCATCGGCCTTTGTATGTACCAAAATTGTAAGGTATTTATCTCGTCGAACAACATAACACGTGCCCCAATGATGATACAGTCTCCTCGTAATGTGTTCGTGGATCTAGAAAAGCTCTCCAAGTATGTGTTAACATCTCGCATGCCCCGCTTAGCCGCCGTGTGCTTTATTTTTTCCTTTTCCCCTCTTTCCTTGGACTTTTCTATTCAAGGACGAAACCACCGCCCGCCTAGTAGTGGTCTCATGACTACCACCCCGAACAGGTGGTGGTCCTATAACTACCGCCCCGCTCGGGGTAGCGGTCCTTTACGCGTTTTCCGTAAATCTCTTTTAACACAACTCACGTATTTTCAATGTTTTACCAACTTTCTTTTACCACCATAAGCTTGCATTTATGATTCTCGTTCCCTGGAATAGTGTTTTGCCATTGTTTATAGTTTAAGAGTTCCATTTTGTTTTTACCTTGGGTAATTGCAAATGCTATAAATAGTTGGCTTGTGCTCAAGCAAATGGCCCTTCAAATTTTCCTCCGATTTCTCTTTTCGCAATAGATTTATTTTTCATTTTGCTTAGAATTCTTAGTTTCTTTCATTGTATGCTTAGTTAGCATTGTTTTACTATTAGTAAGCCACATATCCATCTTGTGCAAGTACTACTATTATTTTATCCAATCCAATGGAGTAGAATAGCTTGTTTTCAATAGGAAGCCTTTAAAGTTGCAGGTTTTGTTCTTCAAACAGATAGTTTCGAGTTCTGGACGCTTTATGTTGCATGACTCGTAATAGATCCTCGCTAGGAATTGTAAGCCAAGCTCGTACTCTTGCGCTATTCCTCTCTTACTCGCATTGTATTCAGCTTGGTATTCGAGCTGCCTTTATCCCAATATCTACTTCTTGATGCTAGCATTACACGCTTTTATGGATCCACGTGAACATGAAGGAATGAGGAGATCACACTAAGGGGACAAGATCACACACACCATCAGATTCACCACTGTTATGCAGAATCCAGGTTCTAGCTTTCAAAGTTCTAGTTAGAATCATATCAAATAGAGTAGTTAATTACTTTATTTTAGTTAATTCTACTCTCGATATTACCAGGGAAGCTATGGGGATTGATAGTTTCTGAGAAACTATGATTCACTCCTCACTTCTGAGGTAGGATTGAGAGTCTTGCAAATAGATTAGATAAGTTATTTCATTGTTTAGAATAGATCTACAAATTACACAGACAAATAGCTACACTCGGTTATTTTGTTTGTTTTAAGTTGTTATTTTAGCTATCAATTCTAGATATTTTAAATAGCTACTTTCTTAAATTCATAAAGTTCATCAGAAAATACAAAAAAATAAATATAGAAATCATATATGCTATAGATATATTCAACGTAGTTAAATTTTATTTTGCTACAGTTCACTTTACATTATTGCTTTTATATGACAATTACGGGACCTAGGGAGCCCAGGGAATACGTATTCGAGCCAATCGTGCCTCAGCCCAATCTCATCATAGAAATAACTGATATAGATCAAAATCTTAGGATCCAAGTCTTCCAAACAATGGTAAGCTTGCAACAAATCAATTCCCAGTTGAGCGGACTAAACATAGAAGATGACCAAGCACACATATTTTGGTCGAATTAACCAAACTACAGATTACCCTAGGAAACATTCATATGACCATAGAATGGTTTGAAAGAGAAAAACCTTTGGTTGTGATCCTTTGGTCCCACAGCCAAATGCAGGAGACACTCTTCTAGATATAGATACCAGCCTAAGAATCCAGTTGCATGAATGCCCAGAAGGTATTCCGAGAAAGTCACACACGCTTATTGATCCTAAATATAGAAGCTGAGAAAGCATACGATTACTGGATACTAGGGATTAGGACTTGATTTTACGCATGACCATAATAGGTCCACAACAACTAAGAGTCTATGGTTGTGACCCACAAATCCCGCAGCCCAACGAATCCATAGGAGAATTAGACATAGACACTGGCCTACGCACACTAGTATTCCGGTCTACTCCACTTCCACCTATCATCATCGAACAATTATCCTTGCTAGACACAACAGCTAATAGAGCTAGGGAATTCTAGACTAGGCCAGAAAATCACCCATAGAAGTAACTATATCCATCATTCATTTCATGACCCCCCGCAGAGAGACATACACGAAACTATCCTCGGTTCACTTTCCACGTATTCCACAACCTATAGATCGAATCATGCCAGAGCTCGATATTAATTGGAGCCTTCGAGTAGTCATCCTTGCGACCGATCTATCACACCGCCTGTTAGGAGGGCCTTCTTTGCCTTAGACTCGCAAGTTCCGCTAGTACGTATTGAAGACATTAGATTGCCTAACTAGTTTGCCCGCATCTCACACATATTCCATACCCACCGGGTTTTGCTGTCTTGCACGACCTCGGGAGGTCGGGTGCAAGGAAGAGTTACTTGTAGATTCCCATGCTCGCATGTCACTTTTCCATCAGTACAAAATTGGTGAACCCACCGTGAAACAAACACGTAACCTTCGATCCGGAGTCGATTTCTACTAGTCCTTTCTCAATTAAATGACTCTTTCATCTTTACTATCTTATCAGCTTTCACCATTAGCTTGAGCCTTCACTCTCTCGCATTATTCTGCGGGTATTCATATACCCCGAGTATGTCGGGATTCGATGCATATAGGCAGACCCTCTTGGGTCTTGAGGCATACTACGCCCAACAGAATAGACAATCATCACCCTCACTCTCAGTATGGGGTGATAACTATTCAGATAACCAATTATCAACACAAACTCCAAGGATCAGATATAGCTCATCCTTCCAAACAGAGGAGTTGGAACAACTCGCTCAAACACCACAAACAGAGCCTTCGGGCTCGAACAATATGACGTTCACCGGAGAATCTGGTTCATCTCCTTAGGTACTACTTAGACCACAAATTAGTAGGAAATCAGACCCATACCAAGGTTTAGACGATGAACATTCGGTATATTATGCCAGGAATGAACAACGCTCTTGGAGTATGTACCCACCCGTAGGAGGTTTACAAACACAACCCGAGGTCTCTTTTCAAGAAAATACTTCCATCCAATTACATATAGGAAATGCCCTCGGGAAACTTGGCAGGGCAGTGATCAGTTCATAGTGGGGTATCATAGACCTATACAACACCATGATATACAAAAATGCCACCAAGGTAGAATATCGTGACTTCACCAAATGAAGTCATTTCAACTCTAATAGAAAAGGTTAGAGGGTTAGAACTTGCCCAAGAAAGTCAAAATTCTCAATTCATGCAAGCAGGAAGTTCCAATCCTCCACACCATCCTAGCCAAGTAGATCTCCTCATAGGAGTAGGCATGTTAGGCATGACTCCTCAGTATTCACAACAAACGCCAACTAGACCCAACATCTCTAACACTATTCCTCCCGGTCTAGTACAAAACAATCCATTCATGGACAGTACCCCATCTTACTTAAACATGTACTCCAAATCACCACAAGGGGATATGTTCTCCTCTCCCAACATTTTTTCTCAAACACAGGGGCTTCCTTATGCCCCTTCCAACACATACGCTATGCCATGTCAACAACCCATTCCACCACCGCTCTCTCAACAGGCACCATCAATGGTCGAAACATATGCGATAGGGACTTACTCAGAATATTTGAAAGAGCCCTTGGATTTCACCATATGAAGCATCATGTTTCTAAGACCTCTTCCCGATTTTCCCAAATACAAAGGCGAGGGAGATCTAAATGCACATATCAAAGCTTACGCTACAGCCATTCGAGAAATACTCCCATGGGATGGGGTTGTTGCTAAGATATTCCCAAAAACCTTGGAAGGCATCGCTCTCGAGTGGTATTATAGAATACCCGAGGCTTCCATCCATTAATTTAAACAACTCGTTTCAGAGTTCATTAAGGCCTTTGACATGAACAAATTATTAAGAACAGGAATCAGGGAGTTCTTACACATCAAGCAAGAACACAACGAATCTGTCACCCATTTCATCCAAAGGTGGCGTACAGTTTTTATTCCTTGAAAAGTGCTCCCAATATGGATCAGATGGAACTATGTGATTTATTCCTTCATTCTCTCAGCAAAGAAGTGAAGGAAGAAGTCCAGAAGTTTCCACTAAGGACTTACGATGAAGTACTTGAGAGCGCTCTTCGAATAGATCAAGCGGTAATTGACAGTGGTCACAAAACATATGGAGCAAACAGGAGGTTAATCACCCCCAACCAGAACACCACAACTTATCCTACTACCATGAATGTCAACCAAGGACCTAAAATCCTTAATAAAAATCGGGGCGTAACAACAGATGGCGTAACCAACCAGCCTAAGAACGTAAATGTTGTCAATACTCCATCACAAATAAACAACCAACGAAACAACAACTTCACCCCGACAATCAATACAGTGGATTTTAACCATCCACAACAACAACAACAACAATGGCAAAATCCCATACAAGGTCCAAGCCAAAATTCAACTAGGTACCAAAACCAAAATTCAAACCAAAGACAACAAACGCAAAATTTTAATAGACAACGGTTTGATCAAAATTTTGGGCCACAATACACATCAAACCAACAAACTAGGAGTTACAATCCTAATTCATATTGTGGTTTCCACAAAATTTGGGGCCATGACACTAGAACATGTTGTGACTACAATAAATTCATGCAATGCTTTCCAGATGAACAAAGACAACTTTTCATGGATATGTTCTTGGCAGATCCTATGTCACCAACATCAAATAATTTTTCAGGGCGTTTCGCCAAAACGCACCCCGAAGATATTTAACGACCCACTCCCAAATCACGATAACAACAGGCTAAATCTAACTGGGACGAACAAGGGTGTAATGACAGGAAACAATGATCATGAAGCCTCGACCTCGCTAAATCCATTAGTTGCGCCACAACTAGGAAGTCAGCCACGACCTAAGGTAGTCGGTTTAGTGGAGTTAGATGCTGAACTACCCATCAAAGCTATAACAAGGACGCGAGAGTATTTCTCTCAGCCAAGTCCAAGCCACCTGCCAGAGGCGGATGACATCCAACAAATCGTAGCAAAACCTATGGGTGCCTATGATTTAATTAACGACCTAACAAAAACCTTCTCACACATTTCATTTTTAGACTTACTAAAGAACTCTCCCCGCTCATAGGGTTGCTCTTTTGGAAGCATTAGGTTTAGGTCATTTAATTAACATCACTCCACCTCTTGAAACACAGGTAAATCATATAGACTTTGATGTTCATCCTCCGGGGCAGGCGGATAGGGACGTCAAATTCATATTTGAGATAAACAAAATGCTGACAGATGCTGAGATCGCATGCCGAGGTGATCCAGCCCTACATTTGCAAGTATGGGTTTATAACAACTATGTAAAGCGTGCAATGATAGACGATGGGGCAGCGGTTAACATAGTCCCCTTCTCTTTCCTTCAAAAGCTAGGGTATGGAGAAACCAATTGTTCCACAACTCGAAATACACTAAGGGGCTATGATAACCTTAAAGCCACCTCGGTTGGAACTATAATATTACCGGTCACCTTAGGACCCAAAACCATCTTGACCGTAGTTTTATATTATAGATTGGGAAACTAACTATAGTATGATCCTCGCCGACCCTGGATACACCGCGCATGAAGGCAATCCCTTCTACACTATTTCAAGAAGTAAGGTTTTTACACTTATGAAAGATATTTGTGGCCAAAGGTGATCCAAAACCATTTGATGTACACCTAGCTGACTTAAAGAAAAGACCAAGCGTGCACTCGGAGTTTGAACTCCCAACAAACCAACTTAATAAACCTACCGATGCAAAACCAAAAGAAAAGTTGGTACCTACGACACATCTTGAAACTATGAGCCTAGCCAAGGCAACCCCAACCCCCAAAGATGAGGCTAACACTGTAGAAATAGTATCATTAGGAACTACTACAAAAATCATTGAATTGCTAGAAAAGGATCTACCAATATTCTTACCATTCGATTCAGTAGGCATAGGATATTCCCTAGGTGTTGGTTCTCTTCCAGCAGAGGATCTTTGCATGGTGGAAGTAGAATGCACAAACACAGCAAATGTCCCAACATCTATACTCCCAGCTAAATATTGGACACTCCATTTTGATGGAGCTAGATGCACGTTACGGAGTGGGGGCAGGTGTAATCTTTACTTCCCCTGAAGGAAAAGTCTTACCTTTTACCTTCAAACTAAATTTTGAATGTACAAACAATGGCACTGAGTACGAAGCCCTCCTCCTTGGCCTCATTTTAGCCAAAAGGATCGGTGTTAATAATATCAGGGTGTTAGGAGACTCACAATTGGTAGCAAACCAAGTCTCTGAGATATATGAAACCAAAGCCGAGCACTTACAGCTTTACAAAACAGCTGTGTTAGATTTAAGCAAGGAGTTTGACTTCATATCAATTGAAGCAATCCCGCGAGAGAAAAATCTTCTCGCTGATTCAATAGCAACTTCAGCATCACGTTTTACTCCAAGCAATAAGTTAGAGGATACCCGTTTCATGATATCCCTTCATGATGAACCATTGATAAAAACAATGACAAATTCTCTTTTAAACGGAAATGAAAACAAATCTACTACCCTAGACCACATTGATAGTGATATGGCCACTTTGAGTTATTTAAACACCTATGAAGCATTACATCTCTCCTGTCATATGATAGATTTGTCCTTAATCCCACATTCATCTTCCTACTTCGAAATCCCATGATGGAACTCCCCTCACAAACAGAACCTAGCATATACACAGTAGAAAATGGGGATGATTTGGATTTACCTCCAGTGCCACCTGAGTTTGAAGAAGGTAATGCCTCTCTAGATCGTAGAAATGATTGATATTAACATCGGAACAGAAGATGAACCAAGGATATTGAAACTAGGATCCTCGTTAACCCCAGAGGAAATAGAAATACACACTCGAATTCTCAGAGAACATCAGAATGAGTTTGCATTTAATTATAAAGAAATGATAGGGTTTGCACCCCACATTGTGGTGCACAACCTCGTCACTAAATCAGATGCAAAACCAATTAAACAAAAATCGAGACCAATGAAACCCAAAGTAGCTCTCATGGTGAAAGAGGAGGTAATAAAACTCCTCCAAGTAGGATTTATCAAACCAGTCGATTACTCTCAATGGGTATCTAATATCGTTCCCGTTCTCAAGAAGAATGGGAAGATACGTATCTACATAGATTTCCGAGACATCAACAAAGCGTGTCCTAAAGATGACTTCTTATTGCTATCCATTGATGTCATTGTTGATGCAATGTTTGGTTTGAACTTTTGTCTCTCACGGATGGATTCTCGAGATACAATCAAATTAAAATATATGAACAAGATCAAGCTAAAACCACGTTTATAACTCCTTGGGGAACTTATTGCTATGTTGTTATGCCATTTGGTCTCAAGAACGCTGGTGCTACATACTAGTGAGCTATGACATATATATTCCATGATCTAATTCATAAAATCATGGAATCCTACATAGATGACTTGTTGGCTAAGGCCAAGAAGCGTTGTGACCATCCTAAGTACTCCGTCGGATAGAATACGAAGTCATGCTAAATCCAGAAAAATGCATCTTTGGTGTAACAGGAGGGAGGCTCCTAGGTTACATCATATCATCACGAGGGATAGATGTTGACCCAACCAAAATTTGGGCTGTCCTCGAAATGGTCCCACCTTCAGATGTATCTAGAATTAGGTCATTTCTCGGAAAGCTAGGTGCAATTCAGAGATTCATCCTGGACTTAAGTTTCACCATTCATCCAATCAACAATTTACTCAAGAAAGATTATAGCATTGATTGGACCGAAGACTGCAATGAAGATTTTGATGTAGTTAAGCATTTCCTGTTATCACCACCTACGCTAATGCCACCTAAGCTAGATCACCCGTTAATTCTATACTCACGAGCTACCAATGTCTTGCTAGCCTATATGCTGGCTCAAGAAGATGATGATAAGAGAGAATGTGTGATTTATTCCATTAGCTGAACACTCCTCAACTATGAAACACATTATACACAAGCAGAACGAGAATGCCTCGCCACGCTTTTGCAACCAAATGCCTAAGACATTATATGCTAAATCAGGAAACAAGGGTCATGGTAAAAATGAACCATTTACGAACTTTCCTCATGCAAGGATCCTTATCTAAGAAGGCTGGATGTTTTATAACCTTAATGGGAGAATTCGAATTAACATTTGTAAATCAGAAATCAGTTAAGGGACAAATCATCGTAGATTGGTTAGTCGATAACCCATTAGATGGAGGCGATTTAGTAAATGACTTTCCAGATGAATGCGTATACTACATTAAAACCCGACCTTCTATCTCTGAGTGTCCTTGGTACACGTATCATTAATTATATCATGGACCATATGTATCCAAAAGGGGCTACACCACAACAAAGAAGGTGGTTACATATTATCATAGCTAAATACGTCATTATAGAGCAAGTGCTCTATCGAAAAGCGTTTGATGGAATGCTTCTAAAATGTGTCAACACAGAAGAATCCAAGAAGATTCGCCATGAATCTCACAAAGGGAATGTGTGGAGGCCACTTCGGTGGCCATGTCACTGCTCATAAAATACATCGAATGGGCTATTTATGGCCTACTCTAGAACACGACACAAAAGAGAGTTCGTGACACAAGTGTCATAAGTGCCAAGAATTCTCCCATGAGATCCACATGCCAACACAAGCTCTGCAACCAATCGCTAGTCCATGATCCTTTTCTACATGGGGCCTAGATTTAATAGGGAAATTCTCTCCTCGTCCATACGAGATGGCCATAATTTTATAATCACGGCCACCGAATATTTTACTAAATGGGTAGAGGCTATGCCTCTTACTACTCTACCTCGGTTCTCGTGATCGCCAAGTTCATTTTGAACCAAATCATTTACAGGTATGGTATCCCGCAAATCATTATCTCTGATAATGGAACTTCTTTTAAGAATGAAGAGGTTCACAAACTATGCAATAAATTTAAGATAAGCCATCATACGGCTTCCTTGTATTACCCTCAAGCCAATGGACAGTCAAGTGACGGCGAATAAAACACTAAAAGCCATTCTCCTTAAAACGGTGAAAGAAAACAAACGAGATTGGCACTTGAAGTTATATCTGGCCTTATGGGCCCACCGAACCTCAATAAGAACACCAACGGGAGCAACTCCTTTCTCACTAGTATTCGGGGCAGAGGCAGTTCTCCCACTTGAGGTTGAGATACCTAGTCTCCGCATTTTATTACAAGGGATCCTGGATGAAGACGCTTATAGAGAAGAATGCCTTTCCCAACTAGAAAGCCTAGATGAAACTAGGTTAGATGTTAAACAGTGACACAGAGTCTATGCTGACCGGATGTGCCGACAATATAACAAGAAAGTCTATGAACACGACATATATGAAGGTGATCTAGTTCTAAGGCTAGACAACCGGATCGACAAGAAGACCGGCGAAGGAAGGAAGTTCTGGCCTAAATGGTTGGGCCCATACCGAGTCATGAAGGACTATGGAAATGGTGCATACCTCTTATGTACACTAGAAGGTGAGGAATTTGGCGAAACAGTCAATTCCCTGCACCTCAAGCGGTTCTACGCGTGAGCAGCTAGCACTACTTATATATATATATATATCTACATTGCATCTTCATATAGATTAGGATCATATTGTCCGCTTGTTTTGTACACAAATTGTGATCAAGGAATCTATTCTCAAAAGCAATTCATTACAAACTCATGATGTTGTTGGCATAAAATCTTTAATCATACTTCTCCATTTTCATGATATCATCAAATTATCTCGGAATCATTTTATCAAATAAAACTAGACATGACAAAGTCTTAACGGTAACCATACCAAGATCTGCAAGTTTATTCTCACTTTTGGTTTCTTCTTAGGGTAGGTGTCTTGCCTATGGTCTGTTCTAGAAGCTTCATGGTGTCACATCTATCCCATATGTATATCTCTTTGGAAATAAACACATACTGACATTTTACTCAAATAAACAAGTCAAACATTGATCAAACAGAAAATTTTAATTTTACACATTTCCTTGCCCCACCAACCTTTGGTGATGAGCTTGCGTCTCTTACTAGTGACGTAGGGTTGGGAAAGGATGGAAATGCCCTTACTCGCCTATGCTTTGCCCATGGTGATAAACCCATGCTTCTTACTAGTAGCATGGGGCAAAGTGTAGGGGGTCCTCTTGACAAATAAATGCAAAAGGTCATACACAAACAATTCAAACCTTGAAGCTTTGAGTCAAAAACAAATGAATCAGATGTTCAAGATTCCAAGAGAGTTAAAATCCTAAAAACCTAGATTTTGTCTACTATGTGGCCATCTAAGGATCTAAGTCTGGATAAACTGCAAAGCAAGTTGCATCTAAAACTATGAAGTCACTCGAGTGGAGTGGACTTGTGATATCCTAATTTGGTTCCACCAAAGCTTTGTCTGTCTTTCATCAATATCATTTCAACACATCTCATAACTTGCACCCTTCCCAACTCTCTGGTGATAAGCCCTCGCATCTTACTAGTTGCATGGAGTTGGGGGTAGGGGTAGGTTTATCTGTTCATCATACCAGTTTATTTTCATCACTTTTCCAAAACAAATATGAAGTATCCAAAATTGCTTACAGAAACTAAGATTCAAAATCACATTATATCTACATCATCATATATCAGCATCATGAAATACAAAAAAGGAAAGTAAAACACTTGCATCATTTGTTCACCATTGCATACATTCTAAAAACATATAAACATACATCATAGTATACATAAGGAAACTGGAAATAGAAAGTGAGCCATGAATGCCAAGGATTTGATCCAGAACAAATATACATATATATAAATGATCAACGTTTATGTACAATGCCATCATGCACTAAGCATGGTCAAAACGCTCAAAGAGCCTGGGATATACAAAAGAATGTATCATACAAAATCTACGAGAGCCAAGTGGCTTCTCAATCCCTACAAGACCCCTCTGAAGGTGCACGCCCATGCCTAGGACTCCGCTACGCCAGGCGCTCTGAGTGCACGCAGGGCTCGTGATCCCAAGGCAGCCGCAGCTCACCACGAGAATGGCTCCTCATCGTACTCACCATCCTATACCCCGCTAACTCTGTGCGGCAGAGTCGATACCATCCTCCACATGCCACATGCCGATCGGGTGAAAACGCGCATGTCTACCACCGCCAAGGCTCCCAGCGTCCACGGAAAGCTCAAGCGGGTCCTCTCCATGGGGATCATTAGGGTATCAATGCATACCTGCTGCGATCAAATCTCACAACTCATCGGAGGTCTCTACAAACAAAGGAGAAAATAAATTAGAAACCAAACAAGAAATTAGAAATACAAGATAGTAACTAAGGAGATCCTAGCTAAAAACAAACATTAAAAGGGAGAGAGGGTAACTTACTCGGATCACCGTGCCTCCAGGGGTGGGTTCTTTGGGGGTCGGCACTTGCCATAGATGCCACCGCTGATTGGGGTAATCCTCCCGTGGCTGGAGCAACGTGCGCCCAACAATGAGACTCATCCTCCCCATGGCCCTAAGAGAGTGGCTCCTCTGAAACCAGAGTCACCCTCTCTACACTCTGCTCGGCCCTCTCCGCTGCATGATATCCTGGGTGTCGTGCCACTCAGGATCACTGTCCTCGGTCTCCTCCTCTGTCTCTCCCCTGTAAACTCCTCAGACTCGAGTCTATGTCAATGGGGTCATCACTGCTATGGGCAGGACCCGTAGAAATCTGAAGCAAGGGTGCCTGAGGCACACCAGCTCTCCCTCTGGCACGTACTATCCTCTTGGCTGCAATAGGAACGCCAGGAGTAACCACTGTCCAACCCCGGCCTCTAGGCCCCCCTCTAGCCTCTCAGACTGATCTGTATACTGGTGCCACTGGGGGAAGCATACCCATGTATGGTAAGCCAAACTGCTAAGGAACTCAGCCAAAGGGGTGCATCTCCACTCGCCCCACTCTATCAATAAGTTGCCCTGTCGTGGAGCAGGAGATCAAAGTAAGAGCCTCCTCGCCCCATATACCGCCACGCCTGTGCGGTATGGTGTGGCCTCCATGTTGGTAGTAGTTAGGGAAGCAACTGGCTGATGAGGTGCTCTAAGCATCGACATGTTTGTCCATCTGGCTGCCGTCACAGCTCCAGAATCTACCACCTCCACACCCCGCCATAGGGGATGAAGTGCTCATGACCTAACTCATGACTAGGGTCGGGTGGCTCAAGGACTGCCCCTGTAAATGGACCACCCTATATAAGTCGTGGTAGGTGGTCCCAAGAATGTCTGCTCCCCAGGCATATATCTCGACCGTGCCCCTCTATCTATGCAATAATGGGGGACCAACAGTATAACAAAGTGTCTCCTCCCTTGTCCTCGATCAGTCTCAAGGCAAGGATCCCCATGATGGCCTAGCAAAGTAAGGGGATGGGAAAAGTAGGAATGGATCGAACTCTAACCCCCTTCTTTGACCCCGTGGAGATGACTGCATCTCCCATATATGTAGCCCACTGTGCAATCTATGCCCGTGAACCTGCTGTCTCTAGGGTGAGTCGTCTCCCGATGATCGGGACCCCCAGAATGCGATAGACATCCTCCAATGTAATAGTCCACTCACCGTGGACCCCTGGCAATCGAAGGTGTTCCGATCTACATCCCAGTATGAGAACAAGTCACAAAGGATGTGACTAGATGGTGTAACGTGGGGCACGTGTGAAATGTGTAGTATCCCACCACCAAGAGTGTCCTCCTCATCCTGTGAGAGGGCATCTAGTACCCCTGGGAGCCAATCACACTCCCTCTCTCTACTCCACCGGATATACTCCTCTCTCGCCTACATACACCCAAAAACACACAAAATAGAGCAAGTTAGCATCGAAGCAACACTGGAAAAGTCACGAAAACGTGTAGAAATGCTTGAAAAGCAAAAACAATGTCAAAGGGATGTTCTTTTTACATTTTGTGTAAAACCGCTGCCCTGAGCAGGGAGGCGGTTTCGTAACCGCCGCCTTAAGGGCAGCGGTTGTGTAACCACCGCCCTTGGCAGGGCAGCGGTTGTGGCCCGAAAACCCACGTGGGTTTTTAAACTTAAAAAGCCTAAAAAATGCAAAAAAGGACCATTTTTCCTAAAAACAAAGCCTACCCAGTAGGCGCCCCCCCTAGATGGACCTTTTAACACTAACATTTTCAAAAATTACCCCCATGACAAAGATTTTAACATTTCAAAATTAAAGGGGTAAAAAGGATAAATTGAAGAGAACTAACTTGTGATCTCGCGGGTCGATGTTCCGCACGTGGAGGCATGATCGCTATCTCGTCATGGACGTTTTGACTCTACTCACGCAAGAAACCGTCACCATGGGTTCCAGAGCTCAAAACCAATCAAATCAACTCGCGCAAATGAATAGGAAAATGGGCCCACTTTCATATATATAGCACCCTAATTCATTTTAAATGCCTTTTTCACAGGTTTGGAGTGCCGACAGAGGTAAGTTCCTATCCCCACACAAATGGTACGTTCTCATTCCCTATTATTTTAGCGTTTATTTTTCAAACTATTGTGTCTATCTACACTTGAGTTCTCTTTTCATTTTGCAGGTAGTGAGAATTTTAGACGGCGTCATTTCAACACATGGATGTATCAGGTATAACTTCTAACTTCCCATTTCGGGACCGCCATACTCGGACCCACCATTTTACGCCTCTTCATGGCTAAAATGCTTCTCCGAGGGGGCAATATGTACGTACCCAAAATTGTAAGGTACTGTACTGTCAGAACAACGTAACATGTGCCCCAATGATGATATAGGTCTCCTCGCAAGGTGTTTGGGATCCGAAAATCTCTCCAAGTATAAGTTAACATCCCGCATGCCCTGCTTAGCCCCTAGATGCTTTGTTTTTTCCCTTTTTCCCCTCTTTCCTTGGCCTTTTCTCTTGATGATGAAACTCCGCCCTGCACAGGCGGTGGTCTCGTGACCACCGTCCCGAATAGGGTGGCGGTTCAGTAACCGCCGCCCTGCTTAGAGCGGCGGTCCTTTACACATTTTCCAGAAATCTCTTTTAACATGACTCATGTAATTTCAATGTTTTACCAGCTTTCTTTCACTGCCATAAGCTTGCATTTATGATTTTGGTTCCACTGGAATAATGTTTTGCCATTGTTTATAGTTTAAGAGTTCCATTTGGTTTTTACCTTGGGTAAATGCAAATGCTATAAATAGTTGGTTTGTGCTCAAGAAAATGCCCCTCAAATTTGCCTCCGATTTCTCTTTACAATAGATTTAGTTTTCATTTTGCTTAGAATGTTTAGTTTCTTTCATTGCATGCTTAGTTAGCATTGTTTTACTGTTAGTAAGCCACATATCCATCTTGTGCAAGTATTGCTGTTATTTTATCCAATCCATTGGAGTAGAATAGCTTGTTTTCAATAGGAAGCCATTAAAGTTGCAAGTTTTGTTCTTCAAACAGATAGTTTCAGTTACGGACGCTTTATGTTGCATGACTCGCAATAGATCCCGCTAGGAATTACATAAGCCAATCTCTCGTACTCTTGCGCTATCCCTCTCCTACTCGCATTGTGATCGGTTGGTATTCGAGCTGCCTTTATCCCAATATCTACTTCTGTTGATGATAGCATTACACGCTTTTATGGATCCACGTGCACACGAAGGAACGAGGAGATCACACTAAGGTGACAAGATCACACACCATCGGATTCGCCACTGTTCTACGAATCCGGGTTCTAGCTTTCAAAGTTCTAGTTAGAATAATATCAAATAGAGTAGTTAATTTCGAGAAACTATGATTCACTCCTCACTTCTGAGGTAGGATCGAGAGTCTTGCAAATAGATTAGATAAGCTATTTCATTGTTTAGAATAGATCTACAAATTACACAGACAGATAGCTACACTTGGCTATTTTGTTTATTTTAAGTTGTTATTTTAGCTATCAATTCTAGATATTTTAAATAGTTGCTTTCTTAAATTCATAAAGTTCATCAGAAAATACAAAAAAATAGAGAAATCATATATGCTATAGATATATTCAACGTAGTTAAATTTTATTTTTTGCTACGCTTTGCTTTACATTATTGCTTTTGTATGACAATTACGGGACCTAGGGAGCCCAGGGAATACGTATTCGAGCCAATCATGCCTCAACCCAATCTCATCACAGCAATAACTGATATAGATCAAAATCTTAGGATCCAAGTCTTCCGAACAATGGTAAGCTTGCAACAAATCAATTCCCAGTTGAGTGGACTAAACATAGAAGATGACCAAGCACACACGTTTTGGTCGAATCAACCGAACTACAGATTACCCTAGGCAACATTCATATGACTGTAGAAGGGTTTGAAAGAGAACAAACCTTTGGTTGTGATCCTTTGGTCCCATAGCCAGATGTAGGAGACACTCTTCTAGATATAGATACCAGCCTAAGAATCTAGGTTGCACGAACGCCTGTAAGATATTCTGAGAAAATCACACAGTTATTGATCCTAAATATAGAAGCTGAGAAAGCATATAATTATTGGATACTAGGGATTAGGAATTGATTTCACGCATGACCATAATAGGTCCACAACAACTAAGAGTCTACGGTTGTGACCCACAAATCCAGCCCAACGAATCCATAGGAGAATTAGACATAGACACTGGCCTACGCACACTAGTATTCCGGTCTACTCCACTTCCACCTATCATCATCGAACAATTATCCTTGCTAGACACAGCAGCTAACAGAGCTAGGGAATTCTGGACTAGGCCAGAAAATCACCCATAGAAGTAACTATATCCATCATTCATTTCATGACCCGTCCGAGACATACACGAAACTATCTCGGGTCACTTTCCATGTATTCCATAACCTATAGATTGAATCACGCCAGAGCTCGATATTGATTGGAGCCTTCGAGTAGTCATCCTTGCTGACCGATCTATCACACCAGTTCAAGTTAGGAGGGCCTTCTTTGCCTTAGACTCGCAAGTTCCGCTAGTGCGTATTGAAGACATTAGATTGCCTAACTAGTTTGTCTGCATCTCACACATATTCCATACCCACCGGCTATCTTGGCACGACCTCGGGAGGTCGGGTGCAAGGAAGAGTTACTTGTAGATTCCCATGCTCGCATGTCACTTTTACGTCGTCTGATCACCCTTAACTAGCATCGTATATGTATTCAATAATACAACCTAGAACAGTGACTTATCCACTTATTCCCACATCACCCTTAATCACCTGTGATCTTCTTGAGACCTCTGTGAAACCTGCAGAGAACTAGAACCAACTACTTGACCTTCAAATCTTATTTTAACCTATCCTGTTAGATTATATCTTTCTTATTGTGTTTTTAATGAGATACCTAAATCATTTTAATTATAATAGGATTTACTTCATTACCAGCATTAAATTGTTTTAAATAGTGGATTGACAGCCATCTAGGAAGTATCACACTTCTTGGATCTAGCACACGCTAGGTAGTTCACTACACATATTGTTTAACTCTTTTTGGTGGTCTTATGTTCCATTTCAGGTAGTTCCTCCTAGCCAAAAGGAAGTTCTCATGATCAGTTGTGGATTCAGAAGTCATATGCATGCAACAACCCAACAACCAACATTCCAACAGGTATTCCTCCTATGCCCATTACCCTATCTGTTTCATCAATATTCAAAGAAATGTCTAAGAATCAGGTGAAACATTTTGGCACACCTAGTGGGACCCATCTGGGGTTCCTTGAATTTTATTCATTCCTAGGAAAATTTGTGTGTTTATTTCCCTTCTAAAAAGCATACACATTAATTTTCTTCCTTGGTAACCTACTTTTTCTTTCTATTTGCTCTAAAAGAAACCTTTCTTTTGGTGTACTTAAAAAGAACCATTTCTTCTTGTTTTCTACATTTTAGTGAAAGAGAATCCCTCTTCCTCTTCATCTATTTGTGTCATCCAACTTCATATTTCGATTTGGGCTTAAAATAAGTGCATTCCATTCTGATTTATTGCATTAGCTCACATTAATTGAGGGTAACCTATACACTAGAAGTCATGCCCAAATGATGGTTGACAAATGAATCATAGAAAAGCACTTCTTTCCTTTTCTCTTTCTTTGAGTCTTACCAAACCTCACAAAAATTCAAAAATACATACATTCTTAAACAACATCTTACCTAGAAGAAGTTGTAGGTGATCACATGATCACGGTACAGTGGGCACCCAGCTCACTACTCTGTCGAGTCATACTTCAGAGTGAGGCCCACCCCCACCATAACAAACCTGAAACCTCACCTTGTAGATCTCCTTTTTCATAGGAAGCCATCCTCACCAAAAAACTCTATTTTACAGTTCATGTGTTAGTCCTTAAATAGCTTAAGCTAAACAAACATAATAGAAAAGGCACTCTTAGGATCACATTTTTCTTAGTGTTTCTGCTTGGCTTGCATTTTGAGGTGAGAGGTCACGTTCTTCATTTTTCTTGTTCATCCTTGCATGCTCCTCATCATAGTTGGTGTATTCGACTCCTTCTGAGTGTGTCTGGACCATATTCTCATCATTCTTAGAATTTTGGGTTTGATTCCTCATCAGATTTTAATTCACAACCACTTTTCTTTCATCACTATTTCAATTTCACAGTGACCGGTGTCGGTCCAGTGACCGTCATCGGTTACCCTCTCACCATCGTTGGTTATACCCAACCGACGTCGGTTCCAGTCCTTTTTGTTAACCTACCCAAAAGGACATTTATTCATCTTCTTCAACTTTTCAGAGTCCCTGTCACTACTATCATTCCCATTGGCCTTGTAAAACTCATCAGGTTTGGCATACCTATTAGATTTGACCTTATACCTTGTTTTTCACTCACTTGTCCATTTCCCACAAATACCGATTATGATTACACCTGTGGATCGACGTCGCTTACCTAACCAACATCGGTTAGCCTATGTCACTTTCCAACCAACATTTGGTACCTAATCCACTTTTACCATCTATTTGACACATTCTCTGCTATTTTTTTGTGTCGTCATTTACAGAGAAGCGCCCAACTCGATCGATCTTGGTTCACATGGTGTTGACCCAAAGACAAGTAAGCACACTCATATTCCACACCAGTTGTCAACCACTCCCACCTAGTCCTTCACCACCTTCCATTTTATCACCAGCCATGGATCCTATCCAACCTATCACTATCGCTATCTGGAGATGAGGAGTTCACATGACTCCTTGACCAAAACCCTGTTGCCTTGCAGTTTTACCTTTCCCACTCATCCACTTGAGATGCTTCGGGTCATTTGATGTATGACATGCCTATATCTATCCTCCGAATCTCACTCCCACTCCTACATCAGCCCCATCTGGCTCCATGCTTCCCACATCTACCTTACCCTCAATCATCTCGTAGCTAGGTCCTATACCCACTATGACTGCCACGTTTGCCACCTCACCGCACCCGCCACATCCACCATACCTTCGACAACCACCCAAAACTTAACCTCATCTTGCCTAATGTCTTGCATATACCCATAGCTACACTACCACCTCCGGTGTTGGTAACCCCTACCCCTTTTCAGAATGTGGTCCTTTCAATTCCATAATCGTTAGTCCCCATTGCCACTAGGGTTACCACGACCCTTCCATCTCCATATATGTACTACCATGACCTCCTATTTCATCTATTATTCACTCTGGGTATGTACCTCCTATTTCACTACCTTCTTCTTAATCAACCTACACGACAACGCCATATACTGGAATGCCACCCCATTATATGCCCAAAACCAACCTTCTCACACTACAAGTGGGTACCCAATCATCACAACCTACCAATGACCTAATCAAATTGATGATGGACAAGATGTAAACATTGGAGGCATCAGTTTCTGGCTCCCGCAATACTCTCACCTACGATGAAATTTGTAATGAGCCCATCCACCCATCCATTCCTATTCGTCCACACCATGTGCATTGGGAGATTCCTAAATTCAACTGCTTCAATAGCAAGGAAGACCCGCAACAGCATTTGTAGTCATTCTAACATGGGTACTACCCACCACTCACGATGATGCTTTAATCTTGAGGACCTTTCGCATGTCTCGACTAGACCCGCATTAGATTGGTATAGTGGGTTACCTAGACACTCTATATTTTCATTTAATCAGGTAGCCCAAGCCTTCTTGGATCACTTCTGCATCAATATTGTCAAGAAGGTTACCATGAATAACCTTTACTCCACGCATCAGTATGAGGATGAATCTATCGCAGATTTTGTCGCTCACTGGTGTAGCCTGATCAATCAACTCACCTTCCAACTGCCACAAACAAAACTCATCAAGCTCTTCACACGGGCTTGTGCTAGACATATCTCACCGACCCTGTAGGTTCAGACTTTCTGAACATTTGATGAAGCATTCACCATGGCACAAAATTTAGAGATTCGGGCCATCGAAGAAAAGAAAATTCAATTAAGTAGTAAGAATTCAATATTCAAGTTGAATGATACCTCTTCTTCTCCCAAACCACAGAAAAATTATTCAAAGGCCAAGGGCATCGCTAATGCGGTGGTACTCAAGTCCAACCCACTCATCCAGTCAAATCAGGCTACCCCTTCATCTAATTTCTCACCCATCCAAACTTTTCAATTTAGATGGGAACATCAGAAATACACTCCAATTGGGGAGCCTTACTCTTCTTTCTTAGAAAAGCTTATCAAAGCTGGGGCCATCACCCTTCCACATATAAAACCACACACTGGTTTTGACCTTGCTCACCCCATGCCTGCATGGTATAAAGAACATGACTTCTGTAACTATCATCGAGTAAAGGGTCATAGTGACGGTAATTGCATCACCTTCAAAAACATTATCTAAGAAATGCTTGAGAAAGGTGAGTTAACCGTGGATAATCCTAACACACCTACCAACCAAAACCTACACATCTTCAAGAAACCATTTCCCAATCATGCCCCTTCGTCTGATCAAACCGGTGAGGCCTCAACTCATGATACCCATACCCACGAGGTCCACGCTATTTTTAGTGATGCACTTGTTGCTTCCTAGTTACCCCATATTCCATCCATAGAGGAGATTCTAGCCCAAAATCCTCCTTCCACATCGGAACCAACCTCCCCTATTCCTTCACCCATAAAGGAACACCTTTCACCTCCTTCCTCACCTATGGAGGAGTCTTCCACTAACATCGAGACCATTTCACCTTTGGCTTCTCCACCTAGGGAACCGACACCCACAATACTTCTTCAATCCACAGAGGATACTTGTTTACCTCCTCCACCCATAGAAGATAACCCATCATCTCCTCCACCTATAGAGGAGCACCTATCATCTCCTCCACCTATCATAGACCTAGTTGAGATACCTTTGCCTCTTGGTGAGCATTCTCCATCAGCTACCCAAGATCCTGCAAACCTACTTTCGGCTCTCTTACCCATGGAAGCTGAAGCTAGCCAATTCCCTATCTCTAAGACACATTTTATGGGAATTTCCATTAGGTCCTCATCAATTCCACCTACAGATGTTCCGTTCTCACGTTTGTTCAATTGCTTAGATTATGTGGATAGGGCCTTACTTTGGGGGCACCTTTTGCTTCCTGTCTCAATGCAGATGTAGATGTCACTTGCTGATACCTCCACTATCTACCCAAAAATATTTCAACCAATCAAAATGAACACAACCACCTCTATCAAAACTTCTTCCATGACACCCATCATAGCTCAACATACACCCTTACCCATAACCCAAACTACATCTAAACCCAAACCCACACCTATAACATCTTCCTTGACTAAACCTATTACCACCTTAGGGGTCACCCCAACCACCAGCCTTACTCATCCACCTATTAAACTGGATTTAGCTATAGCCTCCAAAGTCAACACCACACCTACTCCAGCACCCAAATAGAAGAACCAAACCCATAAACCTAATACCTTGGTCAGTACTGATCACACTGCACCTGTCTTGTCTGTCTTAGGACCTCATCTTCCCAACATGGTTAAGAAACCTCCACCCTTCATTAAATTAAAAACACAACAGCCCATCCCTTCCTTGCAAAGCTCTAACTTACCCAAGCACCCAACACGACTTACACCCGCACCCGTAGCATCTTTACCATCCATACCGCCAATACTCTCCGCAACTTCCTCACTACCCATTACACTTCGGTCTCTATCCCTCACACCCCCGCCTGAATCGCATCATCTACCTTCACAGCACCTCCATTATCCCCCTGGGTAACTCACCCTCTTCCCCCATCTATTTTTCCTTCTAGATCCCATGCACCCATATCACCTTTACCCAAGAAGGTGTAATCCAAAGACAAAACTCCGCTACCTCCCAATAAGGTAGTCAAAACAACCACACACCCTCCTTCCCATTCATCTACCATACCCCTACCTAGAAAAACATGACCAACACCCAAGACCATGCCAGCACCCAAAACCATAGCTCGACCTACTCCCCCTCCAAGGACCATTCCTCAACAATCAATCGCACCTACACCCAAACCCACTTTTACTTCCCATTGCGACCCACTAGCAGGGTCCTATGCCAAAATCTTAGCCAAACTCCTTGAGGCTTCTGTCATCACATTACCACCACTCAGACCTTATGACCCCCTCAAACCCAAGCCAAAAGGGTTTGATGATACTAAAATTTGTGCATACCATCATGTGCTAGGGCACAATGTGGAGAACTGAAAGGCTTTAAAAACTGTCCTTATCCAGTTGTGTCCTCCTGAAGCCAACTTTGATGATGATGACCTTCTTGATGAGGACCATACTTCACCGATACCCATTCTCACATTACCCAATCAACAACCACAACCTCCACCCCCAAAGCTCCTAGAGCCACCTCCAAGATTCAAAATTAACATGGTTTGCATCAGAGAACTTTCCACACCATCACCTAAATGTTGTTGCGCTCACTCACTTCACAAGGATTTTCTCCTCCAGTAGGTTTTTTCCCGTCATGTCATTATACCACTCATCCTACACCTTCTCCATTTAACAACTCCCCTCAAATCAACATGATACACGTCACTACACGTGCTCAGAAGGATAAGGGAAAAGAAAGGTGACTGACTCGCCAACCAATCCTATACCCAACATACCATCTGCACCCATACCTAAAATCACTATCCGTGGCCCCACATACCCTATTTCTAATGGAGTCACACATCACACCATGCTCAAACAATTACACCAATCTCCCCTCAAAATGTCCTTATATGACCTCATCCAAACCTCGGAATCCCATCGTCAAGCTCTCATGGAGGTTCTTCAATCTATTGAGGTTTTACCTAATGACCCTACACTCGTAGCCTCCATTAGCACAACCCATCATGTAGCCTCTCTTACCAAATAACCACCTTCATCTTCACCCCACCCTACTCACCAAGCGTCCTCCTTTAGCTTCTCGGAGGAAGAGATCGCGCCACACCAAAACGATGACCCAAACCCAACCCTCTTCATCTTTTTCCACATCGATGACATACGGGTATGACATGTGATGATTAATGAATGCACTAACACTAACATCATTTCATCCCACGCATTCACTCAAATGCGCATTCCTAACAATTACATGCATAAACATACTTTCATGTTGCATTCATTCAATGATGCTATCACCTCTACACTAGGTAATCTTGTCATCCTCCACATTTGCGTGGGCCCCGTAGTGTTCCAAAATTATTTTACATTTATTTAAATATAACTTATTACTTGGCGAACCCTAGATTCGTGTCATGGGTTGCATTCCTTCCACTTTGCATCGTTGTGTAAAGTTTGAGCATAAAGGACATACCTACACTATCCCAAATAACCCATCACCTTTTAAAACATGTAACATGCTTTATTGACCATATGATGTGCTAATACCCATTAAGGCATCTACCTCCATGACCCCTACCACTTCACCTACACCTCCGTTTACCAAGTCAATCGCTACCTCAACCGCACATGCCTCCTCCATTCCTACCACTGCCACAACCTCCACGGTTGACCCATCGGTCCCGATCCATTAAGTCCACCTACGCATTGACCTATGACACATCATCCATTCCGTACTTCCATACGAACCACCGATCCCTTGGAATGTGTCTTTCAATGCCTCACTTTGGGGGAGTACCTCCTTTATAGTGTCAACACATTCCTTACTCCATAAGAGTATGGAAGTCTTCACCAACACCCTCAATATGATCATCACATAGGAGAATGCATCCTTTATGGTCCTCCTCATCTTCGTACCAATCTCACATATGGGGGACTTGATATTACCACTTACACACCCAAACCATTGTCACAAACCCGTCCATTTTGTTGACTTTCGGTTTCTTATCAATCACTGTTTCACCCACACCTTCCTGCACCGATGTGCATGGAAGGGTTTTCGCTTTCGATTTTATGAGCAAGGCCCTCATACCACTATTCCATGTACCACCTCAGTAAATATAATGGCTGTAGTGGTAGTGGATTTCCTATACTACCTACCATATAGGCCCGCATTGAATCCATCGAGGACATCAGGCCACCTTCTTCACCTACTCCACCTTCATCACCACCTTCACCGATGGAGTCGATGGATCCAAAATCTATCCCTCCTAACTTTTTTTTTTCATAAACACCATTTCCTTGGGGCCTTTGACTTATCAACGTGAGGGCGAGGCCCCTTCCTCTCTTCCCTTCATGTATCCTGAAATGATCGATGACGATACACCTTCAATTAATGTCGTTCAATGTTAGGATGATGAATCTATACTCACCTACCTTGGTGCAGAAGACTCATATATTCATCGGTCGTTACCCTCTAAGATGCAAACCATGTTGAATGAATCAACTATCGAGATCAACATTCATACTCAGGACAACCCGCACATCCTAAAGATTGGTCAATCTTTAGATGTTCTTTGAACAGAAGCCATCACTTCTTTTCTCAAAGATCATAACCACGCTTTCACTTGGTCTTACATAGACATGCCCAGTATTGACCCCACCATAGTGGTCCACAATATTGTAACCGTTCCCGATGCCAAACCCATCAAACAAAAGCTAAGGAAAATGCACCCTCGCATTTCCCTTCTTGTCAAAGAATAACTTCATGCCTTCTTTCTGTTTCCTTCATATTACCCATTGATTATCCTCGTTGGATTTCTAACATTGTCCCTATCACTAAGGCGACAGGGGACTCTACATTTTCACGAACTTCCATGACCTCAACCTTTCCTTCCCAAAAGATGACTTTCCCTTACCCGGTATTGATCAACTAGTTGACCTTACCACGGGTCACGAGATGCTATCACTCATGGATGGCTTCTCGGGTTATAACCAAATCTTGCTTGCCCTAAAAGATCAACACAAGACCTCGTTCATCACCCCTTGGGGACCTTCTACTATTGAGTCATGCCTTTTGGTCTTAAAAATGCTGGTGCCACATATCAGCGGGATATGAATTACATCTTCCATGACATCATGTATCGCATATTGGAAGATTACGTGGACGATATCTTGGCAAAATCCAAGCACCGATCCAAGCACCTGCCATCCTCAAAACCATCTTTGACCGTCTCATTAAATATTGCATTCGAATCCAGCCTAAGAAGTGTGTCTTCATGGTCCTTTCAGGAAAACTCCTGGGCTTTATTGTTTCCCTATGTGGTATAGAAGTTGATCCTACTAAAGTCAAGGCCATTCTCAAAATTCCTTTTCCTACTAACCTTAGACAACTCTGTAGCCTACAAGGTAAGTTGCAGTCTATTCGCCATTTCATTTCACAATTATCTCAAGGTTAGTAGGTTGATCCAACCACCCATACTCATTCCACCTAAAGATAATCAACCTTTTTACCTATATATCTCAGCTACCGATCACTCCTTGGGATCCATGCTCGCTCATCACGATGAACAACATAGGAGCAGCAGCCGCTTTATTATATAAGCCATACTCTTTTGGACTATGAAACTCGATACACCCATCCCGAAATTTTTTTCTTAGCCTTATTTTTGTTGCCACCAAACTCTGCTATTACCTACTCAACCACAACACCTATGTTGTGACCAACACCGACCCCTTACACTTCATGTATGCAAAACCTTATCAAAATCAGCGTCCCGCATCTTTGGATTATGCTTTTAACTTACCTCAACCTCAAATTCATTCATCAAAAGGCCATCAAGGGTCAAGCCATTACCGACCAATTGGCCAATTCTCCTATTTCTGGGATCAACCCTCTAATATTGACTTTCCGGATGAGTCGATTCTTACCCTTTCTTGGGCGAACCCCTTACAAAATGACACTCTTCTTTGATGGTTCCAAGTGTCGGCGTGGGGGTAGGGATGGCATTATCCTCATTCTCGCTTGATGTAGAGCCCATGCCTTTGTCTTTCAAACTTGATTTTGAATGCACAAACAATATCGCATAATACGAAGCACTTGTATTAGGTCTCCAAGCCGCTTATGCCTAGATGTCAAATTAATCAATATCTTTGGTGATCCTCAATTGGTCATAAACCAAGTCAATGGTATATACCAATGTCGTAATGAGATACTTCAATAGTATAAACATCATGTAGACATACTTTTGACCACCTTTATTGTTACGCCCTTCAAACCATCTCATGTTCAACCAACAAATTTGAGATACCATGGCTCACGTAACTTCCCAAATACCGCTTCGCCCACCGATTCTAAAATATATGTCACCCTAAAATGACTCCAATCTCTTGGTTATCTACCTCACGATGTTTACTCCATCGGAACCGTCACCTTTGACTGAGTGACCTTTTGTACAAACAATACTCTAACTACCTTTCTCTCTCCATCTTACCTCCTGATCTCACCCGTAACAAACAACACGACTTCCTTAAAAAGGTCTCTCATTACGTCATCATGGGAGGCCTCCTCTATAAGCATGGATTTGATGGTATTATCTTACGATGCCTCACAAGTTCTAAAATCCCTTATACCATTAAGGAGGTTCATGATGGCATATGTGGAGGTCACTTTAGTGGCCTTGTTGTTGCTAAACGTATTCTTCACCTAGGCTATCATGGGCCAACCCTTAACCATGATTGTTGTGACTATGTTAAACATTGTGTAAAATGCCAACAACATGCCAAACTTCATCACACACCCAGTCATGCCTTACAGGTCACATGTGACCTTTGGCCCTTCTCTCAATGGGGTTTAGAGCTTGTCGAGAAAATCAATCCCCATTCTTCCCAGCCCATAAATCAATGGATCATCACTGCTACCGAATACTACACAGAATTGGTTAAAGCCATACCACTCATCTCCATGAAAGATGAAAAAATATGTGAGTTCATCAATCATGACATCATTTGTCACTTTGGTGTTCCTCATTGCCTCATCACTGATAATGGAAAACAATTAAAAAAAACATTACTAAAACTTTGCGACACCTTCGGTATTCATTTCGAGTTTCTCATCACCTTATTACCCACAAACCAATGGCTAAGCCAAATCCACTAACATAACCTTAAAGAAAATTATCATGAAAGTGGTTAACAATCTGGGAAGGATTGACATATGCACATTTCTTTTTCCCTATGGGCATACCGCACTAGTATTCACACTTCCACTATCGCTACACCTTTTCTTTGGTCTATGGTACGAGAGGATGTTACGCCTCTCGAAGTCTAGATCCCTTCACTCCACATTTATCTCGCATGACATGCTCAATGATGATGACTTTCATCAAGAACGTTTAGCATAGCTAGAGTTATTGGATGAATGTCATCTTAACGATCTGGATCACCTTCAATTTTACCAAAAACGTATCAAACGCGTGCCTATGAAAAACATGTTCATGAACGAACCTTCCAAGTTGGTGATCTTGTCTGAAATAAAATCAACATGTAACCAAATTAGAAAAAAGTAAACGGGAAAATTATCTTCTAATTGGCTTGGACCATACATCACGACTCATACTTATGGATCGGTACTTATCATTTATCTTCACTTGATGGTAAAATTGAACCTGAGCCCCTTAATGCCTTGCATCTTCGACTATTTTATTGTTGAATTATAGTCCTACCTCACCTTTGGTCTCTTTCCATGCTCATCCCTTGAGTGCTATCCACTTTATACACCTCACCAATGATTAAACATGAATCGTGTGAGTACCCGTCATTTGTTATCTTCTCTTGAGATATATGTACCACAACGCTACACATAGCATGATTCTCATGGATACTTTTTCGTCTACCTTTAGGTGAGATCCCATGGTCATTTCACCCTACTTTTTAAACAAGAATCCTATTTTTCACCTTGGTCTTGTCTAATTACCTTGTAATGGATAAATCCACATCACCACATCACCTTACCACCTCATTTTGCCACTTCATCATGACCTAGCCCTAACCTAAACTAACCTAATTAAGACCCATAACTTGGTCCACACCTACACCCATAACTAATGACCCCTTTCTACTTTTAAAACCGACCTTCTAGTCATTTGACCAAGCCATGGCTGATCTCTCGGGAGAAAAGGGGGAAGGTGGGCTATTTTACTAAAAATAGCCTACTTTTTCCTTCTGATGCGGTTCTACTCGGCGGCCAAGTCGGTTACGTAACCGCCATCGGCTCCTGTAAATGGCCTCCCAGAACCAAAAACAAAGGATCGGAATTTCATTTTGGATCAAGGTGGAAGGATTTTGAATCAATAGAGATCATTGGGAGCGATCAACAGAGTCCAGATCTTCACTTGACCGAGCAGAGACAAGTGAAGAAACCAGAAGCGTTTGCAGCAAAGGAGATCAACTTGCATCTTCGTCAAAACCAGTAAGTCACATCTTGCATGTCTTCTGTTATAACATTTCTTATGCCTTTTGAATCACAGTCCTCATAAATCCATTTCTGAATCCACTACCCAGCGTGCCATTTCATCTAACCATCATTCATCTACCTCTCATCACCTCATTTCCTAATATCACCCATTTACAGCCTTACAAATAACACAACTACCAAATAACACAAACACCCCACAAAACAACTAACCTTCGGATCTAGACTCTCTGATATCGGTCATCGGTAACCGCCATCGGTTATCGATAACGGCATCGGTTATCTTTACTATAACCAATAACTTGACCTTTCCCCTACCCGGTTCAACAAAGCAATTTAATTGATATCTTATAGTCTTTTGTGTTAATTCATATTAGCGAGAGCTGACCACCTTGAAAGGAAGTTTTATATTTCTGGGCCCAAGGCGGTTTCCTCATTTATTGTCTAATTAAAATCTTGTGGTCTTGTGTTCTTATTTGCGGTAGTCCTTCCAAGACAAAAAGGAGTTCTTCGCGTTCGGCTGATCTTTCTCTACGGTACGCGCACATCATCTCGACATTCTACAGGTATTCCTCCTAGCCCCAACCCTTATCTGTTTCTAAAAGGAATGAAACATTCCGAGTGAAACATTTTGGCACGCCTGGTGGGACCCATTTTGGGTTTCTGTTTTTCTCTTGCTTATTTTCATTTTAGGAAGCATACTTGTTGTTGCTTTGCTTTTGTTATATATTTCGTAAAGAATTTGTCTTGCTTTCCTAGTTTCGCATTAGTGAAAGTCATCTCTCTTGCTTCATCGAACATAATTTTCGATTTGGGTTTAAAACACGTGCATTGCATTCCTGCTTGTTGTTTTTCAATTCTAGTGAACGTAGATTAAGTAACAGGTCGTACACGTGGGGGTGATATCCACGGTATTGACAGGAAATTAATCTTACATTCACTGCACAACACATACCGAATCACTTCACAATTAACACAACAGCTCAAACATCCCCCTTTTCCATGCGGTATTCCTCACTTTGATTGAGGTAACCTTATAAGCCAAAACAACTTGACATTTCCCCTAAGTCTCTTGTTTAGGATTCTGACATCATTCTACGTCTAAAGGCATAAGCCCACGATAATTAAAATTAACCCTAGGGTTAATCTCTGGATTTGCGTGTGCATCTTGCTTGTTTTTAGTTCTGTTTTCTTTCTCATACTCTATCTTCTGTGATCAATAATTGGACAAGTATACTAAACGTTGTTAAAAATCAAATTAGCAGCCTTTTTATATCTTGTTAGCCCAGACTTCTTACACCGACATCGGTTACCTGACCGACGTCGGCTATAGTATAACCGACATCGGTTCTTAGGGCGATATCGATTCTTGTCTTTTCGATTCACGACAAACCAATGACCTACCAATTTTACCCGATCGAGTTTGTTTCTATTCTGATGATTGAAACCCTCTTTGTGTGAACTCCTGTCCATGGTTGTTATCACTCGAAAAGCAAGCCGCCCATGGTTTCACATGCTTGCTCTGTTTCTTTGCACTGAATCACCCCCTTCACATTACATGGGGAATCCTACGGATACCGAGGTTCCTAAAATTCTGTGGGAGATAAGGACTTTGCCAAGTTTACGGATGCTAATTCTAGTCTTTGTCAATACTATTTGTCTCATACCCACGACCGTATGTGCTTTTGATGGTCAGCTCCTTGTTGGTATGCCTATTAGTATAGCTGCTCATTTAGCTCCCACTCCGCCTGGATAACACCGCCTTGCTTCTGCATCTCTAGCCCCATCTCCCAATCCGACGGCTTCAGAGGTTCATACGACTCAGATTGGCTTTCCTTTGGTTAATCTTGGACCCCACATATCATTACCACCGACTGCCCCTACCTCATCTCTCTTGCAGACCACTCCATTCATGACTTGCTCTCTGCCACCTATCCACACGAGCTTTCCTTCTCAAGCTCCGCCTACCTTTTCATTCCCATACACGTATCCAGTGACCTCAACATCCTATATGGGACATCCCTATTCGGTTGCCTCAACATATTCATCCTCCACACCTTATCAACACTTAACCCCACCAGTGTCTAGCGGTGGTCCTTGGCCCAATTTGCCTCCGTTTACCACAACCACACCATCATCTCATCCAACTACTGATCTAATTAAACAAATGATGGACAAAATGCAAAACCTGGAGGCTTCTGTTTCAGGAAGTCGTAGCGCCTTGACATACGAGCAAGTTTGTCGGGAGCCCATTCACCCTTCTGTCCCCCTTCATTCATATCCTCCTCAATGGGAGTTGCCAAAATTTACTCGTTTTAATAGTAAAGAGGATCCTCAACAACACTTGCGATCATTTAGACATGCTTGTTATTTGATTGCCCATGATGATGCCTTGTTACTCCGCACCTTTCCCATGTCCTTATCAGGACCTGCCTTGGAGTGGTACAGTGCTTTAACCCAGCACTCAATCTTCTCTTTTAACCAACTAGCCCAATCTTTCTTGGATCACTTCTCCATTAACATTGCTAAGAAAGTATCCATCACCGACCTTTATGCCATTCGACAATTCGAAGACGAATCTATCGCAGATTTCGTCGGACGATGGCGCGGCCTTATCAACCAACTTACATATGCCTTGCCTCAGGCTGAACTTATCGAACTTTTCACGCGGGCATGTGCTAAGCACATTTCTCCTACTCTTCAAATTCAAACTTTCCGCACATTTGATGAGGCCTTTACCATGGCTCGGAAACTAGAAATTCGAGCCTTAGAAGAAGAGAAATTGCGGTTGCGCAACAAAAACCCCAATTTCCGAACTCCTGATTCTACCAATAAACCAAATACCACCACTCCTCACGCGTCCACTTCTTCTAAATCAAAAGGAGCTGTCCACGCGGTGATGGTCAAATCTCAAGCGCCATCGTCCAATACTCAAAAACCACCACCTATAAGTACAAAGCCGAGCCCATCAATTACACTCCCTTAGGAGAAACATATGGTGTCATCTTGGAAAAATTGCTCAAAGCAGGAGCTATCACCTTGCCTCCTGTTAAACCTCATTCTGGGTTTGATTCCACTCGCGCCATACCTTCTGAGTACAAAGAAAATGACTTACGTAACTTTCACCGCGTGAAGGACATAGTCATGAAAGCTGCAAGATGTTGAAAAACATAGTGCGGGAAATGGTTGATGTGGGGATATAACCCTCGATAATCCTAATGCCCCTGCTTGCCGAAATTTGAAAATATTCAACAAACCATTCCCGAATCACTCTTCCAACATAATCTAAATCAAGATATCTTAGCCGGAGAGTGTTCATGAGATCCATGCGATCTTCGATTCTCGGCCAAAGCCTCTATCGAAAAATTTTGAATCAAGCCTCTTCACTAACACGCAGGAGCCGAACCTCCTTTACCACCATCAAAACAAAGCGAAATCATTCCTTTCCTTTACCCATCAAGGAGTTAAGCTGCCCAGACTTCTCTTCCCATCGATGAGTCTTCTTATACCACATCCCTACTGAGATTGCGACGGATGTTATCTAACCTATCTATTTCCCAGTTTCCCCTTCTACCCTCTTGCTTTGCACAAGAGGAAGGCGCCACCACTCCTTTTGACATCCTTAGGCAGAAATCTCTTGCACCGACATCACCAAATTCTTTAACCATGACGATCCTCTCGAACATGCCCTTTCTTACCTATTAGTCCTTCATCACCTAAATCTTTTCAACGACCGGTCGACCTCTTAACATCTATTGATACGATGCCTCATCTACCCCATATCACACCCACGATGGACCGGAATCACAACCCACCTTTCTTAGTACAAAATTTACAATTCAAACTTGAAAGGCTTGTCATTCTCCGGAAGATAGACGAATCCTATGGGAACGTTTGAGTACCCCTTATTCTACTCAAATGCGATGACCGATCCAGATACCTCTACCATATATCCTAAGTGTTTACGAAAGCTTAAAATGCCCATGTTCTCACCTTCACCCCCCTCACCTCTACCAAATGCCCCATCCACTTCTATTAACCTAACCAAATCTTCCCTACACTTGGGACCTCACCCATACCAGTCTAACACACCCACCTAAGCGGCTAGATTTATCTAAAAATAAAGCCATCCACCCCATTAGGAGACAGACTCAATCTCCTCAACCTATGCCTCTATCACAATCTAAAACCATCATCGTCACACCTACCTTCCATATTGGGACCTCATCCTTCCACCTTGCATCAATATATCATACCTCCTGCGTTTTCTTCAAAGCGACCTCGCCTTCTGCACACCCACGACGGGGATCGAAAGGGTATATCAACACATTATCACCCCATGCATCCGGTCCACCCATCAACCCTAAACAAACTCCATCATCAAAGGATTTATTCTCTGTCTCCCCTTTCTCCGTGGTTGTGTCCCATACCACGTCATCTGTAGCTTTATCATCTAACCCATTGAATGTAAACTTCTGCGCCCAAAAACCACGTTTAGTGAAAACCACGTGTCAACACCCCTTGGCTAAACCACCACCCATACAACCAACCACGCCCAAACATTACCAAAACCCGTACCAACCAACCACGCCCAAACATTATCAAAACCCGCGACAATCAATACCCTCATCCTCTTCCAGATTTTGACCCACTCAAAGGATCTTACGCCAAAATCCTTGCTATGTTAGTAGAGAATCGACCATTTCCCTACCCCCACTTAGACCTTATGACCCGTCTAAACCTCGACCTATAGGTTATGATGAGTCTAAAATCTGCGCTTATCACCGCACACCGGGACATGATGTGGAGGGATGCAAAGCTTTAAAAACCATCCTTCGTCGAGTCACCTCTCCCGGATAGAAAGGTTAAGAAAGACAACTTACGAAGGGAGAGACCTTTAGCTTCCATTCCCTCTCTATACCATCTGTCCCCGCCTCACCAAGATCTATCATTATTACTGACCCCACCTCTTGAAGACCATGATTTATCCCACCATCTTCCTCATCTCGGTCTACGAGATTAATATGATTAGTGTTGCTTTACTCGAGCGCGAAAAAACAATGAGAAAGCGAAAGAAAGCACACTGCGTCCTCTCCTTCTCCATCCACATCCAGATTGCACCACCACCCAAAGTGGTTATTCGTGGACCCGCTTACCCCATCTCTAATGGAGCTGCCCATCGAGCCATGATTAAACGCGCTTCACCAATCACCCGTAAAAATGACACTATATGATCTCATTCGGACTTACGAATCTCATCGACAAGCTCTCGTTGAAATTCTTCAAGGATCGAGGTCTTACCTAATGAAACCCTACCCGTTGCCTCCATTCTAACACCCAATCATGTTGCCTCTCTCACCAAACAACCCACTTCCCCAACCACTTCCGTCTCTGTACCACAAGCTGCTGCAGTCAGTTTCTCTGAAGATGAAATTATCGACTTTGGTACGAAGATCCACGACCACTGCTCTTTTCATCTCGGCTTACGTCAGGGACATTCGGGTACGTCGTGTTATGATTGGCGGGTGCTTAGCTAAATATCATCTCTTGAAAAGCCTTCCAACAAATGAATATCCCTTCCCGCTACATGTGTGCCAACCCCATCATGTTGCGGTCATTTAATGATGCTATTACCTCTCTACCTTAGGCACCGTGATCCTCAACATTCGGGTAGGACCACGTACTTACCCGAACTCTTCTATGTCCTTGAGGAGAGTTCGATATAATATATTCTTTGGGTCGTCCTTGGATCCGGGCCATGGGATGCGTTCCCTCAACATTACATAGATGCATAAAATTTGAGTACGAGGGAAGTCCTACACCGTAAAAGCTGATCCTCCCCCTTTAAAACCTGCAATATGTTATACCGCCCAAGCGATGTGCTTGTACCAATCAAGACACCCGTTCATTCAACCCAACCATCCTCTTGAATTTGTGCCTCAACCATCCCACCTCAACCACACTTTCGCCTTGGTGATGAAACTACCGTCGCAAAAACCACTTCCCTTCCCATGAGCTAACATCCCACCTCGGACCCCTTAGTAGATGTTTTTTTTGGCGCCTTACTGTTGGGGAGTATCGCTATATAACGTTAGTTCTTTCCATACCCCACAGGAGTACGGACGGTACATGCACATCCTACTTATGACCGTCGTGTGGGGGAAGTAATCTCCTACGGACCACCTCAGCATTGCCGCACTAACCTAACGTATGGGGGTGTTGGCGCATCTTCCATTGCCCCAGGCCTCCTCTTGGTGTGGTTCCTTTCCAATCCGATTTTCAATACGACAAATCGTCGCTTTCGCCCTCACCTTCTTGACTCACTGTGCTTGGAAAGGCTTTGGTTTTGGTCTTTATGAACAAGGCCGACATACGCTCATCCCCATCACCACACGCAAACATAATGATCGTAGTGGTCTCGGTTTCGGAAACACTTACATCGACGGAACCTCGTGTCAGTTGTCTTCTAGAAGACGATGACGTTACCCCTACCAAACCATCATCACCCATTTTGCCTTCGTCTCCCACCGAGTCGATAGATCCACGAATCTATCCCTCCTAACTTTTTTTTTTCATAAATGCTATCTTCTAGGTCCTCTCACTTATCAACGCGATAATGAGGACCCCTCTTCTATTCCCCTTCTATATCCAGACATGATTGAAGAGGACTCCCCTTCAATTAATGTTGTTGAGTGCCAGGATGATGACTCCATCCTCACTTACCTTGGCGCGGATGACTCTTATATTCAACGAGCCTTACCATCTGAAACCCAAACCATGTTTGAGCAGGTCTACTATAGAAATCAACATCCACACGGAGGAGGATCCTCACATTGTGAAGATCGGACAATCCCTTAACGCATCAGAACAAGTCACCTTTACTACTTTCCTCCGTGCTCACAACCAAGCTTTCGCTTGGTCCTACGCTGACATGCCAGGAATTGATCCTACATTGCTTGTCCATAACATCACTCTAAACCCGATTCCAAGCCAATTAAACAAAATTGAGAAAAATGCATCCACGCATTGCCCTCTTGGTCAAAGAGGAGCTCCAGCGACTCCTTTGTTTCCTTCATTCTACCTATTGACTATCCTCAATGGATTTCTAACATCGTACTGTCACTAAAGCGACGGGGGGACTTCGGATATGCAGTTTCGGGATCTTAACCTCGCTTGCCCTAAGGATGACTTCCCCTACCTAGTATTGACCAACTTGTTGATCTCACTTTGCAGGCCATGAGATGCTCTCTCTCATGGATGGCTTTTCGAGGATCTGACCAAATTTTGGTTGCCCCTGCCCGATCAATCAACACAAAACTACCTTCATAACTCCTTGGGAACCTTACATTACCGTGTAATGCCATTTGGCCTTAAGAATCTTTGGTGCGACCTATCGGCGGGCTATGACCTACATTTTCATGACATTATGCACACTATCCTTGAAGATTACGTCGATGATCTTCTTGGCAAGTCTAAACATCGCGGTGAACATCTCGATGTTTTAACCATTATTTTTGATCACTTTTTGTTACAATATTACTCATCCGTCTTGACCAAAAAAATGTGTCTTTGGTGTCCTTTCGGGAAAACTTCTTGGCTTTATCGTCTCTTTGCGTGGCATTGAGGTCGACCCATCTAAAGTCAAAGCTATCCTAGAAATGCCCCCACCTACTAATCTCAAACAATTGCGTAGTTTACAAGGTAAGCTTCAATCTATCCGACGTTTCATCTCCCAACTCTCGGATCGATGTCAACCTTTCCATCACCTCCTTAAAAGGACATTGATTTTCAATGGAGCGAAGAGTGTCCACCAAGCCTTTGAAGCTCTCAAAACTTATCTCTTACTGACCACCCGTGCTTATCCCACCTCAAGACGACCGCCCTTTCTACCTTTACCTTTCCACCACCGACCACTGCTTGTAGGGGCCATGCTTGCACATCATCGTGACTCGAAAATAGAGAACAAGCCGTTTATTATATAAGTCGTACTTTGGTGGACTATGAGACTAGGTATACACATGTAGAAAGGTTGTGCCTAGCCCTATCATTCGTGGCTACCAAACTCCGACACTACCTTCTGAATCACAAAACTTTCGTCATCACCAACACGGACCCCATCCATTACATGTATGCCAAACCTCATCTAAACCAACGCATCGCCCGATGGCTCATGCTCCTCGCCGACCTCGACCTTGAGTTTGTCCACCAGAAATCAATCAAAGGACAAACCATCGCAGACCAACTTGCGGAAGCCCCTTTACCAGGGGAACAATTTACCAATTTTACATTCCCAGACGAACTCATCGCCACTCTTTCACTCGGGGAGGAGTCGTATCCAATGACCCTCTTCTTCGATGGATCCAAATGCCAGCGCGGTGGAGGAGCCGGCGTTGTTCTCATTCCTCTCGACACTGAGCCTATGCCTCTTTCATTCCGACTCGATTTCCCTTGCACTAATAATACAGCGGAATACGAGGCCCTTGTTCTAGGTCTCCGGTTGCGCTACACTTAGGTATCAAATCTATCAATATTTTTGGCGACTCTCGATTGGTAGTCAATCAAGTTATGGGCATCTACCATGTAAAAATGAGGAACTTCAAAAATACAAACACTACGTGGACTCACTTCTAGCCTTATTTACTCACTATTCTATCCAAACCATTCCCGCTCCACTAACAAATTTGCGGATACTATGGCTTGCTTAGCCTCGCAAATTCGGCTCATCAGCCCGACTCTGACATTTTCGTCTTGGTCCAACAACTCTTTGCCCCATCTTATTCAGCCCCGGTTGTTTGTATGATAAATAATGTGTCTGCTAATTCACAGGATACTTGGTATCACCAATTTCATGACTACCTTACAACCTCTGTTCTCCCATCTGACCTTACTAGTACTGGTAAACGCACTTTTCTTAAACGTGTTTCTCGTTATGTAGTTATGGGGGGACTCCTTTATAAACGTGGCTTTGATGGCATCCTCCTTCGATGTCTCACCGGCGCGGAGGTCACCCATACCATCCAACAGGTCCATGATGGTATTTGTGGTGGACATTTTAGCGGCCTTGCCGTGGCTAAACGAATCCTTCGCCTAGGTTATTATTGGCCTACTCTCAATAACGACTGCTACGAATATGTTAAGCGTTGTGTTATGTGTCAACAACATGCCAACCTTGACATACTCCTAGCCATCCTATCATGCAGGTCGCCGAGATCTTTGGCCTTTCTCACATGGGGTTTAGACCTTATTGGTGAGATTCATCCGTCCTCTTCACAACGTCACGATGGATAATCACATCCACCGAATATTACACAAAATGGGTGGAGGCCATTCCACTCATTTCAATCAAAAAAGAAAAAAATTGTCGAATTCATTAACCATCACATTATCATGTCGTTTTGGTATTCCTCATCGCCTAATAACGAGATAATGGTAAATCTTTTAAAAACAAGTTGTTCTGAGACCTTTGCGACAACTTTGGCATCAAACTTAGCTTCTCATCACCCTACTATCCACAAGCAAATGGACAAGCCGAATCCTCTAATAAAACACTAACCAAAATCCTCATGAAAGTTGTCAATGAATCCGGAAGAAATTGGCACGATCACATTCCCTTTGCCCTTTGGGCTTATCGTACTAGCATTCGTACCTCCACTAATGCCACACCTTTTTCTTTGGTATATGGTACCGAGGCTGTCTTGCCTCTCGAAATACAAATACCCTCCCTTAGAATATCTCTTCAGGATATTCTCACCAACGATGATTTCCGCCAAGAGCGGTTAGCCCAATTGGAGCTTCTTGACGAGCGTCGTCTTACAGCTCTTGATCACCTTCAAATCTATCAAAAACGCATCAAGCGTGCTTATGATAAGCGACTTCATGAGCGTACCTTTAAGGTTGGTGATCTTGTCCTCAAAGAGAATCAACATGTAACCAAACTAGAAAAGAGCAAACGTGGAAAATTTGCTCCCAATTGGATTGGGCCTTATATAATCACTCACACTTATGGATCAGGCACTTATCGTTTAGCTTCGCAATGGTAAACTTTGAGCACAGAACCCCTTAATGCCTTGCATCTTCGACCATTCTCTTATTGAATTTAGTGTTATATCACTTCTTATCTACCTCTTTGCTCGTCCCTTGAGCTCATTTACCACTACATACACTTTGTTTCCTACATCTCAAATAAAATCAAGCTCACTTCTCACCCTCCTCAAACGATGCCTTCCCCTTTTTAGTCTAGTCCATGACTTCAAAGTATTAAAATAAGCCGTATTCTTATGGGATTTTCTTGAGTCAAACTTCCTACCAAACTAGATGCTTCACGCCAAAAGAACATCTAGTCATCTAAATTAAATATAGACTTGCTCCCTCGAAGGACAGCTATATGCCGAACTATTGCTGCTATTATATATAGACTGCTCCCCCGAAGGACAGCTATGCACTAAAATCATATCTGCTACTATAAATAGACTGCTCCCTCGAAGGACAGCTATACACAGTCACCCTTTATCAGAAGCTTCTCGCATTGATCAGCTTTGTGAAGACCTCAAGAATAGTACAATCAATATCCCTTGTAGACTTCCCGCATCGATCAGTCTATATTCAGTCAAATAAAAGCCTCATTCAAAAGAACTTTTTGGGTCATGGACTTGTCTATTTAGGGTAGGTTCTCTTTCGTCAGAACACTCACTTTGTAACAAGTTCTCTGTACCTCAGCTATATCATCCACCTCACCTCACCATTTGTTTTGACTCAAGGGACGTAACACACCGATATATTGTGATCATCTGACTCTTTTCACCTATTGACTTCTCGTCTATGCACGGTACCTAGGGCTTGAAGCTCGTTCTACGTTGTGTGGTTTGTTTAGCTCTTTTCACCTACGGAGCACTCTTTCCTTTTTGCCTCGCATCTAGGATTGTGTGTTGATCTTAATCAGGACATGGTTCCCTTCTACTTGGGTAGGCTAACTTTCGCTTCTCTTGTACCTTTTACAACATCACCAATTCATTACCAACACCATCAACCTTACCTTACCAATATTACTATCAATACCTTTACCAACCAACCAATCGCCTAACCATACCTAAATTGCACAGATTCACCTCTCCACACAGTCCTAAGGAGAACTACATCGATCTGAGGCCCCTCCTTGCTTTGTGCGATGGGCTATGTAGGCGACACTTCGGAGACATGGGGTCTCCCAAGGTTAGCTCGACCATCCCCTACCATAACCTATCATGTGTGGTAAATATAAATATTTTTGTGTATTTCTATTTAATCACATTCCTCTTTATCCTTTTTCAAAACACCGAAAGTCAAAACGAAAACATTCTTATTATTATAACTCAAATCAACATACATATCTCGTTTTATTTAGATGTTAAACAAATACATCTTCTCTATCATCGACACGCAGGTCGGTACTCTTATTTATTCTTATACCTTGCTAACATTTATTTAGACCCTCACGCCTCATCCCGAACTAGGTGATGATCGTGATCGTCGACCCCTCTCGCCAGGCCTCTCTGTCCTCAAAGGTACCACGGCTATTGGTACCGCCCACTGATCTGCCAATCTCTCCTGTAACATATGAATACGCCCTCTCGCATGGAGGACTCCAGCCTCTAGTCTCTCCTGCTCGTGACTCAACCGCTAACAATCCTCTTGTCTCATTCACTGCGTTTGGAGCTCTGCTGAAACTAAACTCGTGAGCGATCTCTCTCTGCTTTGTAATCACCGCTATGTCGGGACGATCACGTATACCTCGCGAGCTCCTACCCACCATAATCTATAGGCCTCTGTCGTTCTGCATCCATTACCTGCGATCGGTGCTATTTCCTCTTGGCCCTTACGGAGGTGTTGGGTGGGGAGGTGAGAATCTTGCCTCTGCGCATCGATCCTCATATAGGTCTATAAGCTGGGGTATATCTGCACAAATCAAATTGTCGCCACGCGATCTATAGGAATCCTCTCATATTCACCTGCTGTGCCTGCGATCCACCTCAATCGCTCTACACCCCTCAATCCTCGGCTATGTTCTCTGTTACCATATAGTTCCCATAAGGCCTCCAGCGAGATATCCATGATCGTCACCCTCTCCCATACACTGCTGTAATACTCAATGTCATCCGTCACGGCACGGGATCTTGCCTCTTGTTACTGTTTGGACCCATCGTCTGAATCCCAACCTCACGTACTGGTCTCTCTGATTTGGATGGGTCGGCCTATTGGTCGCACACAAACAATGTGCTCATAGGCCCAACGATTGTGTAATAAGTATGAACAATCCGGCGTCGTCTGTGATTTCACCTCTGAGCCCATAGACCCTGTATAGCTCCGCCAAATATGCGGGTGCCCATGCAAAAGTCACGTTCCTTTCTATCATCTCCCCGAATAACACACATCAATGCCTTTGGAAATCTTCCCCCATCGCCCTCGGTAATGCATAATACCCTACCGCTATCATTAATATCCTGCTAACCTTGTCTCCTCGGGATGTCTTTGCATACATTATCCCATATGTGAATGACAAACCTCATTGTGTTAAATCTCGTGCGTATGGACCAAATCTGCTGTTATCGCTCCCAGTGCCGCGCTAGGTAATGCATATATCTTGGTTTTCTGTAATGGGAGTCTCAAAATACGGAACACATCTTCGATATTCTTGTCATCTCCCCTGTTGGCGGATAGAAGGTATTTTTTCTCTCGGGATTCCATCTCTCATCAACGCTTTGTAACATAGCATGGTTACGTGCGATTCGTGAATAATAGCGGATTCCACTTAACCCCAAATGATTTATCAATGTCCATTCAGGTGGCGTTACATCCGCTCGGATTAAGTGACAACGGCAATGTTGGTACACTATCATTCATCCTCACCACTGCCTCTGCTGCGTACATCATCAAATAACAAACAACCATTCAATTCCTCAAATCCCCGGGTTTTTCTCAAATTAAAAATTCCTCGGCGGCCAACGGTATCGTTTACAAGATAACTTAGGTGCGGTTGAGTAACCGATACGGTTATCCTAACCGATATCGGTCCTTTGTTACTTTCATACACCTTGCCTAAACACCACCTACGACAATAAATTGCTCGTTTATTCCTCTCTATACACGAGACATACACGAAACCCTTGATTACCTACCACGTAACACTCACCTCATTTATAACCCTTGTTATCATCTTTTCTTTCTCTATCTACCCACATACTCTCCCCATCTTATTCACAAAACATGCGAAAATCAAATCACAACCAAAACGTTTACCTCTTGGGTTGCGGCGCTTGAGGTGGCCCTTGTCTTCCCTCTTGTCCCTGCTGCTTGGATGCTTCTCCTCGTTACTGCCATGATCACCACCTTTTCAAATTCACCTTTACTTTCGAATCTTTGATCGCATCTCGAACATCACCCAAATTCACTTTCCTGTCTCTTTTCTCCTTATCACTCAAATTTCTCATGCGATTACCTGTCTCGATCGTCAAAAAGCGTCGCGTTCGCGTATTTAACTTCTTGCATGGCTCTCAAAATTAGAACTTAAGTTGCCACCCTAGCTTTTTTATTTTTAGAAAAGCTCATACCTAAATAACCGGTATCGGTTATGTAACCGATATCGGTCTACTAACTACTACCGTCGGTTATCTAACCGATATCGGTTATACACCTGCCTTTTTGAAACATGGTTCTTTTCTTCGTTTTTACCTAATTTTTGTCGCGCCCGCCTCTTTTCCTGCATCTCATCACCATTATCCATATTTGTCCATCCACCACACATATCATTACAATTTCATTAACATCATCTATTTTACAAAAACAAACAAGTCATCAACTAAGGATACCAAAACAAAACAAAAAACTATCTATCTATACATCATTTGGATCCAACTCATCAGATACATATATAACAATGTCCCAAAACCAGCACCAAAACATGCAACATTTCATCATATAACACATCATCCATATATCAACATGTCAATTAAACTCATCATACATTCTATATCATAAACCATCGACAAAATACTTAAAAACATTTTGAACACAACATGTGGATCAAAACATCATCTCTATATATATATACAAGTTTTCAAATATACACTGTGCCCTGCATCGGGGCCTCTGTGATCTCATAATCCAACAAAAAGCCGGCACGCGAGGCGCAATAACTATCAATAATCTCGACTCGGCTCGCAGGCGGTCCCTCATATCAAAAATATACTCGGCTCGCAGGCCGGTACCAACTGTACAACCCGTACTCGGCTCGCAAGCCGGTATACAATAAATGAATGAATGAATAAATGAGTAATATGTAGGCACGCAGGCCTCTATAAACATAACCGGTTCGCAGACCGGTGCCCATATCCAATATACAAATACAAAAACCATGTCGGGCTCCCTCAGCTCTCCCCACCGCCCTCAGCACCTCTCCCCGCTGGTCCCTGTGGTGCCTCTCGCCTCCTGCCTGTCACAGACACGCCGGCTGTGGCTGCACCTCCCTGAGATCTCTGGGCTGTGAGAGGTCTGCTCTCTATGGCTGCGTAAAGGCGATACTCAACTCCGGTACCATCAAGAATATCCTGATAGTATCGGGCCTCCGCTCTAACCTCCATATAGCGCTCTCGAGCCACTGAAGGAGCTGGGGCTGGTCCCCTGGCACCTAATACTAATGCCCCAGCTGTCTTTGGTTTGGTGCCATTGCTGGCATTGCTGTGCACGCGGTGGTGCAGTACTGTGCTTCTTTGTTTGCTGCTTTGCTTCTGTGCTGTCTTACTGCTTGCACTGCACACACACTGTTTGGTGGGTTTGCTTTGTTCTTTGGTGGTGGTGTGTGCACTTACTGCAGCACATAGCTGAGCTGGGCTAGCTTTGCCTGTAAGACCCTATCGTGCTGCTGTGCATGTGAACAAGCCCCTGTAAGAGCTGCACTTTGACCCCACAGAGCTGATCTCTCTCTGCCGTCACAGCTGCCAAGTCTGGTTTGCGTGCGGGTGTCATGCTTACCCTCGCCGCTCTCTGACCAGCCCACCACACCATGTATGCTCCTGTACAACCAGCATCATCTACTGTGTCATCTGCTGGCCTCTCAGCAACCCAATCTGGATCCAAGGGCTGTGGTGCAGGCAGTGGGGCCTCTACATCATCCCTCCTGTACTGAGGGAAGGGAGGTGGCTCATCCTGTCGCAGCCCCATCTGCCTGCGTACCCTCTCTAGGGGTATCCTCTCGTACTCTCCCGGCCTCCGTCCTGCTATCCAGAATGTGTACTGGATCAGACGCAACTGTAAGCGGGCTCCTCCGTGAGGGTGATGACCTCTGTAAGGTCTCCATACAATATCTACCGCTGTCAGGCCCTCTAATAAATGCCTGTAGTAGGCAACGTCTCTCCCCGCAAGCACTGCTCGTGGCTGCCCCACGACTCCCAACCACCTCTGAAAGCCGTATCTGTATATAACCTGTGGCCCTGGCTGCTGGGGCAGCCCTACTGGTCTGATGCATATGATGTGCTCATATGCCCAACAGTGAAGTAAAAAAGTCGAACAAATACCAAATCGCCGCATCCGGCGATAACCCCAGAGCTCTCTGTATAGCTGCACCAGATACACTGGTGCCCACGCATAGCAAGTATGCTCCTCCACCATCTCAAGCAACACCCCCATCAATGCTCGTGGAAAGCGGCCTCCCTCTGAGTCCGGGAGGGCGAAGCAGGTGATCCCAATCATCATCAGCACGGCCAGTCGTGTCTCGTGTCGGTGCGCACGGTACATGTCACCATACCCGATACTCGCGCTGTGATAGGTAAGTAGCGCGGCTGCATCTCCAAAAACCTGCAGGATGTTGTCCATCGCCATCTCCGAATCTACCTGGAACACTGCCTCTCCCTCGATCGGCAGTCGAAGGATGCGATACACATCCTCCAATGTGATGGTCATCTCTCCGGTCGGGAGATGGAACACATTGGTCGCCGGATCCCATCTCTCGATGAGGGCGACCATCAGGCTGTGATCTCTATCAATAGCTCTGTATCGCTGGACTCCGCCGAGTCCCACCTCGCGCATGATCACCCAATGAGCCGCAGATACGTGTGGCCGCATCCGCACCAACAGCGGGGCATCTATCCGCATCGTCAGCTGGCGACGTGCCTGCAAAACCAACCCACATCCTTAGACCTACTCTTTATCACAACATCTACTTTACCCTCTAAAACCCCTTTTATCCCCCGACCACACCCCACTCTATACCACCCCCTCTAGCACCTACCTTGACCACCCCACCCAAAACCCACCCCAAGACCCAAACCCATACCACCCAAAACCCAAACCCACCCCACCCAAAACCCACCCACCCCAAAACCAAACCCACCCCACCCAAACCAACCCAAAAAACCAAACCCACCCCACCCAAACCCCACACCCCAAAACCAAACCCAAAACCCAAACCCACCCCACCCCAAACCCAAACCCAAACCCACCCCCACCCCAAAAACCCACAAAACCCAAAACCCCACCCACCCAAAACAAACCCAACCCCCCCACCCCAAAAACCCCCAAAACCACCCAAACCCACCCCACCCCAAAACAAAACCCCACAAACAAACCCCCCCACCCCAAAAACCCACCCACCAAAAAAAAAACAAAAAAACAAACCAAAACAAAACAACACAAACACTACGGACCGGTACCGGTCCCAAACAACCGACCACGGCCCTCTTCCCATCGCGCGGCGGTCGCCACCGAATCGACGCGGTCACCCACCATCCCAGAACCCGGCCCCTAAAATTTTGCGACCGATGCGGGTCGACTATGCGGCGACATCGGTCATTTGTCATTTCCGGGCCGAACCCCGCGCGGCCCCCACCCACATTTTTGCATTTTTCTACTTATCTACCCACCCAAACACCCTAAAAACCTACCCACCCAGCCGCCTTGCCCTATTTTACCCATCTATCCTCTTCGTTTTTCAAATTACGTCCATTTACTCATTATTTCCTAAAACATGTAAATTCCTACCCAAACCCCCAATTTAGCTTAATACCATTCAAATGCACAAAATAAAGAGTTCCGAACCTACCCGAACGACGACACGTCGTCGTGGTGGGATGGGTGGTGGTGGTCCAGCTGGTCCAGCCCCTCCTGCTCCTCCTGCCTGTGCCATAGCTCCAATTCTGATCTGCTGGGTCCCCGGCCAATCAACTGCTGCCTCCTCCTCACTCGGGCCCACAAACAACTCACTCCTCTAGCAAAATAGCTCCACCTCACTCAATAAAACCTCCAATCTCAACTCTCCACGTCAGACAAATCAATTTGGTTTTCAAATAACAAAAGTGACAATGACAAGCCGTATTTTTCTTTTTATAGGTTTTTCGCCCTTAACCGATATCGGTTTCATTTTGCCCTAATGAACCGGTATCGGTCCCTTAACCGATATCGGTCATGTAGAATCGACATCGGTTTTTCTTCCAACTTTCCCCCAATTTTTTGCCCTTATTTACCATTTGCCCCTTTTTAACCACATATCGCCTATATCCACCTTTGCTGAACACCATTTGTTTACCTATTCGGCCCGACCCAAGGCCTCACCTACCCATTCCGACCCAAGGCCTCGGCCTCGGCCTACCCATTCGGCCCGACCCAAGGCCTCGACCTATTCCCCGACCCAGGCCTCGGCCCTACCTATTTGGCCCGACCCAGGCCTCACCTACCTGTTGGCCGGGCCTCTCGCCTACCTGTTTGGCCCGACCCAAGGCCTCGCCTATTCGGCCCGACCCAGGCCTCGGCCTACCTGTTTGGCCCGACCCAGAGGCCTCGGCCTACCCATTCGGCCCGACCCAAGGCCTCGGCCTACCCATTTGGCCCGACCCAGGCCTCGCCTACCCATTTGGCCCGACCCAAGGGCCTCGGCCTACCCATTTGCCCGACCCAAGGCCTCGACCCTACCCATTTGGCCCGACCCAAGGCCTCGGCCTACCCATTTGGCCCGCCCCCAAGCCTCACCCCATTTGGCCCGACCCGAGCCTCACCTAACCATCCTGGCCCGACCCAGGCCTCGACCCCCAGGCCAGGCCAACCAACCCAACAACTTTGGCCCGACCCATGGCCGTATCACCTCAATACCTTACCTAAAATCAACACCATTTATTTTATCCACCCATCCTATACCTTTTGTTGATCGAGCTCACTGTTTGTGTTTTAGCATGATTAGGGTCCTTGACTTGATCATCGACCAACTTTGCCTAGACCTGACCGTGACGTTTATCTCAACCAAACCAACCATTTGAGTGCTTGCCGAACATGCCTAAACGTTCTGTACCTTACATTTATATACCACTGGAGCTACTTCCATGCCTTGGATACCGGGATTATATCACCCTTGTTTGGATAAACTATCGACCTTTGCCTATACATTCTTTGGTTTGCTCGTCGAAATCATGTACCCTAGTCATACGATTGCATTTCAACATCGTCTTCTTCCTTGGACCTACCCCACCACCTTACCATCCCTCTACACCATTTACCCTTTATCAACCCTATCCACTGATTTCACATTCTCTCAATCATGTGATAGATTTGAGGGGATTACCTATACCCTTAACAGGGAAACCACTTCATATTATTGTCAGTGCGACTTTACAAACAAGCTACACGACAATAAGGGGCTAATGTAGACACCAAATTTGTGTCTTACGACCCCTTGTGACCCGCATCTCATCTCGCAATATAACCTCATCACCTAAACCTTACACAATTATTTATTAATTACCTTGTAATGGATAAATCCACATCACCTTACCTACCACCTCATTTTGCCACTTCATCATGACCTAGCCCTAACCCTAAACTAACCTAATTAAGACCCATAACTTGGTCCACACCTACACCCATAACTAATGACCCCTTTCTACACCCAAAACCGACCTTCTAGTCATTTGACCAAGCCCTTGCAACTGATCTCTCGGGAGAAAGCGGGGAAGGTGGGCTATTTTACTAAAAATAGCCTACTTTTTCCTTCTGGACCGATGCTGGGTTCTACTCGACCGCCGTCGGTTACGTAACCGCCATCGGTTCCCTGTAAATGGCCTCCCCAAACCAAAAACAAAGGATCGGAATTTCATTTTGGATCAGGTGGAAGGATTTTGAATCAATAGAGATCATTGGGAGCGATCAACAGAGTCCAGATCTTCACTTGACCGAGCAGAGACAAGTGAAGAAACCAGAAGCGTTTACAGCAAAGGAGATCAACTTGCATCTTCGTCAAAACCAGTAAGTCACATCTTGCATGTCTTCTGTTATAACATTTCTTATGCCTTTTGAATCACAGTCCTCATAAATCCATTTCTGAATCCACTACCCAGCGTGCCATTTCATCTAACCATCATTCATCTACCTCTCATCACCTCATTTCCTAATATCACCCATTTACAGCCTTACAAATAACACAACTACCAAATAACACCACCACCCCACAAAACAACTAACCTTCAGATCCTAGACTCTACCGATATCGGTCATCAGCAACCGCCATCGGTTATCAGTAACCGGCATCGGTTATACTGACTATAACCAATAACCAGCCTTTCCCCTACCCAGTTCAACAAAGCAATTTAATTGATATCTTATAGTCTTTTGTGTTAATTCATATTAGCGGGAACTGACCACCTTCGAAAGGAAGTTTTATATTTCTGGGCCCAAGGCGGTTTTTCCTCATTTATTGTCTAATTAAAATCTTGTTCCAAGACAAAAAGGAGTTCTTCGCAGTCGGCTGATCTTTCTCTACGATGCGTGCACATCATCTCGACATTCTACGGTGTATTCCTCCTAGGCTCAACCCTTATCTGTTTCTAAAAGGAACGAAACATTCCAAGTGAAACACTTGGATATCTTGCCCAAGAGCATGCTACCTCATACCATATAAAAATTAACCACCTTTCACCCTTCTCACCATTCCCACTCCGATTTCCTACTACCTCAAGGGACTTCTCGGAAACCAAGACCTTTGGTGATCGTGCGACTACTTTTCACCTTATAACAATCAATCATGCACTTTCTTTAGGGTCTTACATTCATCACCTCCCTCCAAGGTGTGCTCTACTCGTATGATCCTTACCAATCGGGCAGTTTTCTTGCCCCTCCTTATCTTTTAACCTTATTTATTACGTATTGATTACCTTATGCAAGACTTGGTCCTCAACGCTTACCTTTGGGGTAATCTTCTTCTTCTTTTGCCACAATCGGCATCACATATATCATTTTACCTATAACCCACTCACACCTAACAAACCTAAACCCACAACATGCCTACCACCTACTACCTCATTTTCATACCTCATCATATTCTTCCCTAGCTTATGGGAGAACTACATCAGCCTGAGGTCCCTTTTTGTTGGGACTATGTTGGCAGCACCCCGAGGGCATTGGGCCCGTGGAGGTTAGCTTGGCCACTCTCTACCCTAATCAATTCATCTTTCATATTCCTAACATTACATTATACCCCACTTGGTCTCCCTTTTATATCTAAAATTTGAAATTAAATCACATACATAACAACTTGCTTCATATTTTAATCCTCATCACCACATACATTTATTATGACTACCATTTCTTTGCCATCATCATGCGTATATTATACCAAATCTCACATATGAACCATATTATCATTCATTACACAAAATAATGAATCACAACTTCAACTACTTTAAACACAACCATGCTTATGACCTAACTTGATCCATGCCTAAAAGAACTTGACTCAACCATACCTAACAAACATGACTCCACCATGCCTAAACAAACCCGACTCCACCATGTCTAAGACCTGACTCAATCCATACCTATGACCTGACTTAATCCATGCCTATGACCTGACTTAATCCATGCCTACACCAAACCTGACTTCATCATGCCTAACTCACCTAATTTCTGTCCATATAAAAAAAAAAATCAATAGTCTCATCAAAACATCAAAAATTAAGAATCTCATGTATCTCATCATATAAATAAATGTGTATCTCAATACAATATACATGGATATCCCATCATGTCTATCTCAAAATAAATCATCGGCACACAGGTCGGTCTCATATATAATAAAATAAACAACCAATACAAAATCTCTTCGGTGCGCAGGATGGTATATGCTCAAAATATACAAGAACTCTCATACATCCTCACTATCTTTGCACGCAGGATCGTATATGATAAAAATATATAAGAACTCTTGTACATCCTCACTATCTTTGGCGCACGTGCTGGTATATATATAAATGACTACAATACATCAAAAATCAAGTGATCCATATATTAGGCATCTCGGTGGATATCCTCCATATTTGTATCACCTGTACCCTCTACCTCCTCACCTACTGTCTGCCGACCTGCTAACATCTCCCCACCCATTAGAGGTGGTTCTTTGGTCCTCACTGCTTGCACCTCACCTAGAGCTGGTCTCGTGTCTTGGTGGCCTCTCCCGATCTCGGCCTCGGAGATCGATGGCCCCTGTGATCTCTATACCGTGAGTTTGGGATCTAGTCCTCTCACTCTACGCCACTGTACATGATAATCTCCATAGGATATAAAGTTTATCCCGCAACCATCCGATGGTTTTGTAGTATCGAGCCTCACCTAGGGCATCCCATAACCTAGATATAGGCATGGTCTGTGATGGCCCCATAGGCCTCACCCCTTTACCTATCCTACGGGACCGTGTCCCGCTCCGCTTGTGAATCGGGACCTAGTCTCGGTGCCTATGGTGGTACTTCTACCCATGTGCACAGTATCCGGGCTCGTAAGGCCCCAATATATGTTTGGGCTATGATAACCTAACCCCGCAAACTTGCCACATGTGCATGTAAGGCCGCCACCTAACCATTATCCTCCTCTCTCTCCATCCCAACCACGACCATTTGGGTCTGTAATGTGGCCACTGCATACGTAGCTCGCTACCTCTTCCTCTGAGCTCACCATCTCTATCTCGTACCATACCTAACCTGGGTAATCGTAGTAGCCACTTGCCCCCTCGTAGGGCATCTCTTTACACCATGATGGTGGCTAGATTCAGCTACCCCGATCTAGGTGGTATGGCTCGTAAATGGGCCGCCCACCATTGTTTATACCTGTTTGTGACCCTAACATCATCAATCCACCGATCCACTTGCTTGCTCCTCCTACCTGTGGCATTGTAGGTTGTGGTAGAGGTAAGGGTCTCTCCACATCATCTCTCCTATACTATGGGAAGGGAAGAGGTATGTCCTGTAATAGCCCAAACTACCACCGACTCACAGTAACTGAGAATCATCTTGTGCTCCCTAAGACGGTGACCACCGTATCCATCTCAAGTAGCTACACTTAGCTAGCTCATCATGCATCTACCTATATGAGGGGAAGCCCACATAAGGCCTCTAAATGATATCCACCCCAGACAACCCCTCCAATAGTTGTTGGAAATCGGCCACATCATGTATGGGCCTGTCTGATCTCCACTCTCCAATAACGGGCACCCATCATCTATACCCAAATCATACATAGCCTGGTGGAAAGGCATCGGCCCGGGGCATGCCCAGAGATGCACACACACAATGTGCTTGTATGCCCAGTAATGAAGTATAAATGTACAAAGACAGCTAAACTGTGCAGCCATCCATATGCCCATAACTCCTCAGTATAACTACACCAAGAATGTTGGCACCCAGGAAAAGTGGGTTTGGTCCATCATCATATCATGTAGTACCCCATCAATGATTGGGGAAATCTACCACCCTCTACATCTGGTAGTGCAAAGCAGCACACTACCTCCATCAATAGAACTACTAGCCTCGTCTCCTCCGGATGGGCTAGGTACATCTCTCCATAGCGGATGCTTTGGCACTATGGAATGTTAGCTCAGCCATCCCCTCTCTAAACACCATCAATATCAGCTCCTTCGAGACCTCGGAGGAGATATAGTAGAACCCACCTAATATGGGTAGATGTAGAATCCTGAACACATCCTCTACTTGTAATGAAGATCTCACCCATTAGTAGGTGGAACATTTTGGTCGCGGAATCCCATTTATTGATAAGTGTGACCATAAAACTAGGCTACCAAACTACATGCCAAGAACACCGAGCACCACTCAGGCCTACCACCTCCACACGTCCACAGCCTCCTCGGGGTTGTTGCAGACTGCATGTCATCATGAGCAGGGGTGGAATCTTATCCCACATATGTAGCTAATCGCTCCCCTGCATCCAATACGAACAATACATTAATCTACATTTATTACACCCATACTTGCCCCATATCATTTCCCAACACCCTATTTTACCCCTACCCATCTTAATTACCCAACTTGTGGCACTTTTGACCCCTTGCTCTCCACATCCTAACCGGTGCTAGTTATCTCTAACCGAACCCGGTCACTATCGTGGTGCAAACCCGTGACCCCAAACCCCCCTTTCTCAAAAACTAACCCCTTGACCCTTTTACCCACCTAAAAACACCTACACCTCCCTTACACCTCATCACCTCCCCTCCTCTCCCACTTATTTCTCTCCCCATTCCTATTTTACCCACTTTACCCTCTCATTTCCAAATTTTTTTTTCCCCACCCAAAACAAAAACCACAAAAACAATTTGTAAATCATCTAATCTATCTAACCAAATACAACTAGAGTTGGATGCTTACCTCATCATGTTACCGTTGTCACGGTGGCACGTCTAGTTGCTGCACCGGTGGCCCGCCTAATCCCTCTCTAGCCTCTGCCATCACCAAATCTCCACCCACATCTCCAACTAATCGAGTCACACGTACTCAATCCTGTGGACCCACCTCTCACCAACCAATCACCTGCCATTCACACTACCAACTCAATACTCTATTCTGTCTAGACACTTTTCCCTCTTTTCTCTCTCTTTTTCATTTTCTCAATTCACTATATGACAAATGAATAATAAAAAAAACATAGATTTTTTATTTTTATAACAAACCCGACCTAATCGACATTTGGTTTAACCTCACCGCATCAGTCACGTGCCCTACCTACCATGGTTAGCTTCACTCTACCGACGTCGGTTACCCCTGACCGGCATCGGTCACCCTCCCTTGCACAAAACCCAAAATTTTACCCTATTACACTCCCTATCCCTCCTTTTTTTCCCCCACCCAACCCTTACCCTGACCATTTACCTCACCTTCCTAACCTCATCATTTACTACCTACCTTTTTCCTCCTTTGGGGACTCATTATTTTACCTATCCCTCGGCCTTACCCATGCCGTGACCTAGATATTTGGACATGGACCATTGCTAGTGACCTTTTACCTCATGTGTTTACTATACCTTGTGGCACTGTTACCTGTGTTGATTGACCTAATGACCTTACCAAGCCTATTTCCATGACCGTTTATCCTAACCCTACCTTTGGTATATAGGAACATACCTAAACATTCCTACACCTAACCTATGTTGTGTTTCCTGACCATATCCTATACCTTGGATACCGGAATCACTTCAACCTTGTTTGGATAAACCTATCAACCTTAGATAATGTAGAGTTTGACTGATCTTTAACCTAGTAGTGTGCTGTAGTTTATACGTGTGCATGTGTTTTACTATTACTACCTTTGACCCTAACCCATTACCTAGATTACCTGAGTATACCTTTAACCATTTTGCCCCCATTCCCCACCTTCCCCTTCCTCACATTCACCTTTTATCAAACCACTCACCGATTCCGCCTTTGGCCTCATCAATTCCTAGTTTGCGGGCGATCACCTTCACTCACGCATGGGGAAACCACATCTTATTTTTGTTAACATCGCTTACCAATACAAGTTACACAACAAAAAGTGGGAAAATGTAGACACTAATAAACACCTTCATCACATTCACCTAGCCATGACCCCTTCACCCCACTAATATTAATTTAATTAAATTAATTTATTACCCTCACAATATTTATTATTTAAATATCTTAATTGGGATAATGTCCACATACACCTCACCTAGACACCTCATCAAGCCAACTCACCCTAAGACCTATTCTTAGTAGGTTGCCATAACTAATCGAGACTTACCCAAACCCTAAAAATCAATTCCTACATTCCCTCTAACCACATTCCCGCATGCTTATAATAAGCTTCTAGTCTAATCCACAAGTTAACGACACGAGATTCTAGAAAATCAAGAGGATCTCCCTAGTTTAGTAAAACCTAGGAAATCCCACCTTGACCGACGCCGGTTACCCCTAACCGTCACCGGTTAAGCTAGAACCACCGTTGGTCACCTTTTAACTCCCAAAACAACCTTATTTTGGAGGTTGGAAAAAACATTGACACATTCCTGAGAGATATCACATCTTTGGAGAATGAATTTTAGAGAGAACACACATGCAAGGAAGGAGATCAAGCATTTTCTCTTGCACAGACATCCAACACTCACCCCAGAAAGGATTTGATCCAACCAAGCAAAAAGGAATGCACATGCAGCCCATGCAAAAGCTTTCCTACGATTGGTAATCCTCTGCAGCCTTCAACCTCTTACCAACACCTTCATTCCTCACTCATAGACCTCTAGAACCAGGTTCCAAGTAAGTAGAACGTTGTGCTCCTCTGGTTCATTGGTTTCATCATTATATTATCATCCTTTGTTTCCCTAGCCACACATTGACTTCCTTTAATACTCACCCCTCCATATACCCATCAAAACCTTTCCAAATCCCACCTAAACCACCGAATACCTCATTCCGACCAACCAAAGTCCTTTGTGCAATCACAAGGAGATCCAAATCTTATCTTGTGGAATTCCTAGTTCTCCACAAACACCCTTAACTAGCATCGGTCTCTATATTCACCAATATAGCCCAAAATAGTGACTTATCCACTTATTCCCACATCACCCTTATTCACCTGTGATCTTCCTAAGACCTCTGTCAGACTTGCAGAGAACTAGAACCAACTACTGGACCTTCGGATCTTATTTTAACCTAGACTATTAGATTAGATCTTTCTTATTGTACTTTTAATGAGATACCTAAATAATTTCAATTACAATAGGATTTACTTCATTACCAGCATTAAATTGTTTTAAACAGTGGACTGACAACTGTCTAGGAAGTATCACACTTCCCGGATCTAGCACATGGTAGGTATTTCAATGCACATATTGTTTAACTCTTTTCTCGGTGGTCTTGTGTTCCATTTGAAGTAGTTCCTCCTAGCCAAAAGGAATTTCTCATGATCAGCTGTGGATTTAGAAGTCATACGCACATAATAACCCAACAACCAACATTCCAAAAGGTATTCCTCTTATGCCCAAGTTACCCTATCTGTTTTTGTCAATATTCAAAGAAACATCTAAGAATCGGGTGAGACAAGTAGCCACCCTATAGGCACAGGGTTACGGTTTGCGGGGCTAGTTAGCCTTTGCCACCGCACAGCATAGGTCAGGGCCCTCCAGTGCCCAAGTACAGCACAGGGAGTAGAGGCCGATGACACCACCGTAGGTTTAGGGAAGGGTCCCACTATATAGGAAGGGGAGGGTAGGGTTCCATGGGACAGTATAGGTCGAGGCTAATGGAACTTCGTAGATAGTACCTATAGCTAGGTTGAGGGATGCCCTAGGAGAGGTGAGGTATTATCAGGATATTTTGATGGCTACAGGGATAGATTGGCTATCCTATGGATAGTATAGAGCACAAAAGGCCTTGAGTGAGAGGACTAGGTCACACACCCATAGTGTGGAGAGAACAGGGGGCCATCAAGCCTCGAGACAGGGGTTAGGGCAAGGCTAATTTTTAACGAGAGGCTATCCCCAAGTGAGGTAATAGTAGAGATTAGGCCAGGACCCATGGTGGGTGGTGATATGTTAGTGGGACACCACATGGTAGCGGAGGAGGAGGAGGAGACAAGTGAGACAAATATGGAGGATATCCAATGGGGAGATGCCTGATAGCCATATGTACCTCTTGTTTTGTGTAGTTGTTTATTTTTTATATATATCAACCTATGTGCTGAAGAGAGTGAGGATGTATATAAGAGTTTTGAGAGTTTGGATCATATACCAGCCTGCGTGCTTTGAAGATGGTGAGGTTGTATATGAGAGGTTTTGAGAGATGCACATTATTTGGTATCGGTGTATATTGTATGGATACACAAATTTGTATGATGAGATGGATGATTTGTTGATGATGTACTTGTGTTGGTAGAATTTGATTGTTATGTATAGATGGATGGAAAATAGGTGTGTTTAGGCATGGTGGAGTCAGGTCATAGGCATGATGGAGTCAAGTTATGTTTAGGCATGGTGGATTCGGTTATAGGCATGGTTGAGTTAGGTGGTAGGCATGGTTGAGTCAGGTCATAGGCATGGTGGAGTCAGGTTATGTGTAGGCATGGTTGAGTCAGGTTATAGGCATGGTGGAGTTAGGTTGGTGTTAGGCATGGTTGAGTCATGGTTGGGTGGCTGAATGAATTTCTCAGGTACGGGATATGAAAGAAATGATGATGTATGTATATGTTTTGTTTTAATTTGTGGTATTGTATGGTAGCATGGATCATGTGGGTATGCTCACAGGTAATGTATGATTGTGGTAAATGTGATGAAATGAATGTTGTGACAGTGTATTAATTTCCAATTGGTTGGTACTAAAATGGAAACTAACGAGAATAGAATGTGAATGGAACAGGTAGCCAATGTCGAGAGGTGAAAAATTATAGATGGGAAAAGGTAGAGAAGGTGATGAAAATGGTCGAGCTAACCTCTAAGAGCCCCATGCCCTCAAAGTGCTACCTACATAGCACCGGTGAGAAGGGGCCTCGGATAGATGTAGTTCTCCCATAAGCTAGGGAAGATTACGATGAAGTAGAGGAATGAGTTGGTAGGTGTTAAACATGGTTCAATGTAGGTCATATGAATGGTTGAGTTTAGGTCATAGGCATGGTTGAGTTTAGGTCACAAGCATGGTTTAATTTAAGTCATAGGAATGGTTGAATTTATGTCATAAGCATGGTTGAGTTGTTTTAAATATAGGTGTCGATGATATGGTTATGCAGAGTATAATAAATAAGTAACGAGGAAGGCAAGTGGTAAGAGGTGGAAAAAGAGCTACTTAGTATATAAGGACCTCTAATGATTCGACCATACCCCAGATGGGGCTTATGAACATAATACCCTAAAGGCGTTGCATAATGGACCATTCTAAGGGTGAATAAAGGCACATAATAATGAAATGTTGTGGTTGCAGAAAGTCCTTTGAGTTAAGAGGAATTTAGGATGAAAAGGTGATGAGGTGAGAATGGGTAGTTTAGTATAACTTAGTGTACGGTAGCATGTTTTTACTAGCAAGAAACCTAGGATCACAAATAGGCAAGTCTATGAAGAAAATTTCATCATTTTCTTCATTTTTTGTATTTTTAATAGACGTATCAATGTGGGAAGTCTATATGGGATGAGTATATTATCTCCTTGAGGTCTTCACGAAGCTAATTGATACGAAAGCTTACGGATATTTTTATTATTATTTTTGAAATTACTTGGTATAGTTGTCCTTCAAGGATAAGTCTATTTATAGGGGTAGAAGTAGAGTGAAGTGATGTCCCTTTTGAGGCAGTCATCTTTTGTTGGAATTTTGACTCAAGGAGTTGTATCCCTTTTTTAGATGTTTAAGTCATGGAAAAGACTATAGAGGAAGATTAGGTTCTTGTTCGGAGGACAAAACCATAGTACACATAGGTTAACTATGAAAGAGGTGGTTTTGAGTGATGGACAATCGTGGGATTCCACCTTGGAGAAGACAAAAAGTATCCATGAGAATCATGCTATGAGTAGAGTCGTGGTACTCATATTGAAGACAAGGCTGAAAGGTGATAGGTAATCACATGATTCTTGTTTAGTCGTGGATCCTCAAAATGGGTAATATGGAAGATGAACAATGCTCAAGGGACGAGCGATCAACTACCAGTAAAATAATAGATGAATTGATGTCAATAATAAAATGGTCAAAGATGAGGAATTGAGGGGCTCGGGTTCATTGTTACCTTTGAGTGAAGATAAATGACAAGCACTTGATCCATAGGCATGGGTAATGATATAGGGTCCAAGACAATTAGGAGAAAATTTTCCCCACTTACTTTTCTTTATTTTGTTACATGTTGATTTTCTTTCGAGGACAAGGTCGTTGACCTAAAATGTTCGTTCGTGAAAATATTTTCATAGGAACGTTTGATACGTTTTTGGTAGATTTGGAGATGGTCAAGAGCATTGAGATGACATTCATATAATAACTCAAGTTGCGCCAAACGATCTTGGCAAAATTCATTGTCATTGAGCATGTCTTGTAGTGAGATGCAGAGAGATGGAATCTGGACTTTGAGAGGTAAGACAACCTTGGTATCATAGACCAGAGAAAAGGGTGTGGCAGTAGTCGAAGTGCGAATACTAGTGCGATAAGCACACAAGGTGAAAGGAATGTGCATATGCCAATCCTTCCCAGTATCATTGACTACCTTTATAAGAATTTTTTTCAAGGTTTTATTGGTTAATTTGGCTTGACCATTGGTTTGCGAGTAATAAGGTGATGAGAAACTGAGTTAGATGCCAAAAGCATCACATAGTTTACACAGGGTTTTGTTTTTGAATTGCTTTCCATTATCAGTGATGAGGCGGTGAGGAACACCAAAGAGAAAAATGATGTGATGGTTGATGAATTCACATATTTTCTTAGCTTTTGTAGAAATGAGGGGTATGGCCTCTACCCATTTAGTGTAATATTCAGTAGCGGTTATGATCCATTATTGGCATTGTGAAGAATGGGGACTGATCTCACTGACAAGATCCAAACCCCATTGATGGAAAGGCCAAAGGTCTCGTGCAACCTGTAAGGCATGACTAGATGTGTGATGGAGATTAGCATGTTATTGGAATTTCATGCAACATTTGACATAATCACAACAGTCACAGTTTAGGGTTGCCCAGTAATATCCCAGGTGAAGAATACGTTTTGTGAGAGCTAAACCACTAAAATGACCTCCACAAATTCCATCATGGACTTCCTTAATGGTGTAGGGAATTTCAGAACTTTTAAGGCATCGTAAGAGAATTCCATCGAAGCTTCACTTATAAAGAAGACCACCCATGATGACATAACGAGAGACACTTTTAAGAAAGGTACATTTTCCATTACAAGTGAGATCAATGGGTAGAATGGAAAGGGAAAGATAGTCTGCATATTGCTTATACCAAAGGTCATGTGGGTTAGGGGAAATGGTTCTAATGGAGTAGACCTCATGAGGTAAATAAGAGGGTGATTGTAGCCTTTGTATTGTGACAAATATTTTAGAGTTAGTAGGCAAAGTAGGTATCTGAGAAGCCAAGTAGGCCATGGTATCCACAAATTTATTGGTAGAACGTGGGGTGGTTTAAAGTGCGTAATGGTCAAAGGTGGTCAAAAGTATGTCTATGTGATGCTTATAATTTTGAAGTATCTCATTACGACACTGGTATATACCATTGACTTGGTTTATGAACAAATGGGAATCACCAAACATATTGATTGACTTAACATCTAAGGCATAAGCATCCGGAGACCTAATATTAGTGATTGGTATTCAACAATATTGTTTGTACAATCAAAATTGAGTTTTAAAGAGAAAGGCATAGGTTCACCACCAAGAGGAATGAGGATAACACCAGCCCCACCCCCACGCTGACACTTGGAGCCATCGAAGAAGAGTGTCATTTAGTAAGTGGGTTCATCCCGGGAGAGGGCAACTATAAACATTTTTGGGAAATCGAAGTTACAAGGTTGATTCCTAGAAATAGGTGCATCAGCTAGTTGGTTAGTGATAGCCTAGCCCTTGATGGAATTTTGATGAATGAATTTAAGGTTGGAAGAAGCATAAGCCAATGTATGGCACATTGATGTTGATAGGGTTTGGCATACATATAATGTAATGGGTTAGTATTAGTAATGACGAAGGTTTTGTGGTTGAGTAGGTAATGGCGGAGTTTGGTGATGATGAAAACTAAGGATAAGTATATTTTTTCAGCTTGGGTATATCTATTTTCATAGTCCGTATGGAAAGTACGAATGATGTAATAAATTACTTTCTCTTTGTGTTGCTCATCACGATGAGTGAGCATGAACCCTAAAGAATGGTCAATGGTGGAAATATATAGGTAAAAGGGCTGGTCATCCTTAGGAGGAATGAGCACTAGTGGTTGAAGGAGGTATTGTTTTAAGGCTTCAAAGGCTTTATGAAATTCATCATCCCATTTGAATGAAATGTCTTTCTTGAGAAGATGATGAAATGGTTGACAATCGAAAAGCTGTAAGATAAAATGACGAATGGATTACAACTTACCTTGTAGGATTCGAAGTTGACAGAGATTAGTGGGTGGAGGCATTTCTAGAATAGCCTTGACTTTAGCAGGATTGACTTCTATGCCATGCAAATAAATGATGAAACCCATGAGTTTTCTTAAAAGTACCATAAAGATGCACTTCTTTTGGTTGAATACTTGATGAGACAGCTTAAATATGACCTTAAGGATGGGTAGATGGTCGATTTAATGCTTATATTTGGCTAGAAGATCATCTACATAATATTTCAATATGTGATGCATGATGTCATGGAAGATGTAAGTCATGGCTCATTGATATGTGGCACCATCATTTTTAAGGCCAAAAGGCATGAATCGATAGCAAAAAGTCCCCCAAGGGGTGATGAAGGTAGTCTTGTGTTGATCTTATGCAGCTAGTAATATTTGATTGTAGCCCGAGAAACCGTCCATGAGTGATTGCATTTCATGGCTAGCGGTGAGATCAACTAGTTGGTCGATGCCTGGTAGGGGGAAATTGTCTTTGGGAAGCTAGATTGAGGTCATGAAAGTTTGTACAAATGTAGAGTCCCCTTTCACCTTTGTGACATGAATGATGTTAGAAATCCATTGGGGATAGTCAATGGGTAAGATAAAGGAAACTGAGAGAAGGCACTAAAGCTCTTCTTTGACTAGAAGAGCAATGCGAGGATGCATTTTCTGCAGCTTTTGTTTGATGGGTTTGGCATTAGGAATGGTTACGATATTGTGGACCATGATTTTTAGGTCAATACTGCATATCGGCATAGGACTAGGAAAATGTGTTGTTATGGTCCCGAAGGAAAGAGGTGAAGGCTTCATGTTCAGTAACATCTAAGGATTGGCTGATCTTTAGAATGTGTGGGTTGTCCTGAGTGTTAATGTTGATTTTGATGGTCGATTCATTCAACATGGTTTGCATCTCAGAAGGTAATGAGTGGTGAATATAAGAATCTTCTGCACCGAGGTAAGTGAGAATGGATTCATCATCTTGACATTGAACAAAATTAATAGAAGTTGTATCATCATTGATCATGTTAGGATACAATAGTGGGAGAGAAGTGGAAGTCTCTCCATTAGGTTAATAGGTCGAGGTCCCGGGAAATGGTGTTTACAAAAAAATTTAGGAGGAATAGATTCGGATCTATGGACTCCGTGGGTGAAGATGGTAATGTGGGTGAATGAGGTGGGGAAGGTTTTCTCATCCGAATGAGGTCAATGAGAGACTTATTGGATGGTGGTGCATAAAACCAATGCCACTATGGTCATTTTGTTTATGGGAGGTATAAGAAATGACAATATGGTGGCCTTATTTGTAAAATCAAAGCAAAATCCTTTCCAAGCGCATTGGTGGAGGAAAGTGTGAGAAAAGTGGCAATTAGTAATAGAGTACAAGTCGATGAAAATGGTTTAGTTTGGAATGGAGGTTCAGGTTTATAGGTGGCAATATCAAGTATCCCATACATTTGATTAGTGTGAAGGTGAGGAGGACCATAAGAAAAAAAATTCCCTATACAGATGTCATAACTAGGGTGTTGATGCAGGTTCCCATACTCTTGCGGGGTGAGGAAGGTCTCTATATTATATAGGTGGTATTCCCCCAATTTGAGGTGTTGAAAAACATCTTATAAGGGATCATTAGTCGATATGTGGATAGCAGGGATAAATAACTCGCTAGAAGATGGGGAAACATGTGAGTCAGTGGTAGAGGTTGTAGAGGTAGTAGGGATGTAAATATTAGATGTGGGAGAGGTGGTGGCAGTCTTAGTGGATGGGCTTGTAGGTGAAGGTGAAGTAGGGATAGTGGCAGATACCTTGACTAGTACAAGCACATCATTGGGCCGATATAACATGTTACAGGTCTTGAAAGGCAATGGGTCAATAGGGATGGTGTAATTATGTCCCTCATGTTCAAATTTGAGGCAGCGGTGTAAAGTCGAAGGGACACAACCCATGGCATGGATCCAAGTTCGGCTAAGAAATAGATTATATTGGAACTCACCTTCTAGGACATAGAAAAGTTTTGGGATAGTGTGCGGACCCACATGGACATGGATAACAACGGTAACTAGGGTAGAGATCATGGCATCATTGAAGGAGCACAACATAATCAAGTTACATGCATGCATCCGGAAGGTATTCACATTTGGTCATATGCGTGGGAGGAGATGATGTTAATAATAGCACCACCATCGATCACAACACTTCATATGCATATATTATCAATAAAGAGGGAGATGAAAAGAGTGGGGTCGGGGTCATCGAGAATGGAAGGAGTAAGCTCTTCATCTGAAAAGTTAAGGGTGGCTACTTGGCGAGTAGGTGGAGGTGTAGAGGAAGGTGATGACCTAGTGAGAGAGGCTACGTGGTGAGGGGTAATTATGGAGGCCACGGTGTGGGGTCATTTGGTAAAACCTCAATAGATTGAAGGACCTCCATGAGGGATTGACGATATGACTCGAGCTTTGGACAAGGTTGTATAAAGACATTTTGAGGGGGATTGGTGCAATTTTTTTACAATTGTGTGATGCATGACCCCATTGGAAATAGGATATGTAGGACCTCGAATGGTGACTTTTGGTATGGGTTTAGATGGTATGTTGGGTATAGGGTTGGTTGATGGGCTAGTTACCTTTTCCTTTCCTTTATCTTTTTGGGCATGGGTGGCAATGTTGATCATGTTGATCTCGAATCTCGGGGGTGGATCAAAGAGTTGCGGGGGTGGAGATATTGGTCATTGAGTAGGTAATGGAAGAAGATCTAGGGAAATTGGTGAAGGTGAAATGGGGTCCTCATTAAGAAGATCATCATCATCAAAATTTTCTTTGGGAGGACACAATTAGACAAGAGCAGTTTTTAAAGCCTTACAGTTCTCTACATCGTGTCCTGACACACGATGGTAGGTGCAAATTTTGGTTTTTTCAAACCCTTTTGGTTTGGGTTTAAGTGGGTTGTAAGGTCTAATAGGTGGTAATGTGATGACAGAGGTTTCAAGGAGATTGGTTAAGATTTTTACATAGGACCCTGTGAGTGGATCACAATGGGAGGTGAGTGTGGGTTTGGGTACAGTGTGGCTGATTGTAGAGGAAGAGGCTTTACATGAGGGGGAATGGGTTGGTCCACTATTTTGGTGTGTGGAGTGGTCTTAGGTCTTGGTTGCATCTGCTTGGGTATGGGCATGGTAGAAGAGCTAGTGATGGAAGGTTTGGTTGGTTTAACTACCTTATTGGAGGGTAGCATATTTTTAGCTTTAGGTTACACCTTTTTGGGAAAAGGTGACATGGGTGTATAATATGTAGAGGGAAAATAGATGATAGAAGAGGACGGATTACCCATGGGGATAACCGAGTTGCTATGGAGGTGGTTGGTAGAGGTTGGGTAGAAGGTGTGAGTGGAAGAGAAGAAAGTGTCATGGGTAGTGAAGAAGTTATGGACGGTAGTGGTGGTATGGGTGGTAAGAAGGTTATGGGTGATGACGGAGGTTGTGTGGATTTCTTGGGTATATTAGAGGTTTGTGATGAGGAGGTGGGCTGTTGTGTTCTTGGTTTACTAGTGGAAGGAGGTTTCTTGGCCAGGGTTAAGGGGTGAGGTCCTAGGATGGATGGAAGGGGTGAAGGTGACAATGGTGTGGTAGGTGAGGTTGGTGTATGAGGCCTAGGAGGTTGGGTCTTATTTTTAGGGGCCGAAATAAGTTTAGTGTTGGTTTGGGAAGATGTGGCTAAATCTAATTTGATGGGTAGGTGAGAAAAGTTCGATGTCGGCATGACCCCTAAGGTAGTGATGTGTTTAAGGGAGATGATAAAGGTGTGGGAAGGTGTTTAGGTGTAGATGTATGTTGGGTTGTGGGTAGAGGTGTGTGTTGGGATATGGGTGATGACATGGAAGGTGTTGTAATAGTCATGGTTGTGTTTGGTTTGGTCACTTGAAACACTTTTGGATAGATAGTGGAGGTGTCGGTGAGTGACAGTGCATTTGGGTTGAAGTAAGAAGTAGAAGACATCCCCAAAGTAAGGCTCTATCAACATAGTCCAGGTGATCGACTAAGCATCAAAATAGTACTTTTATTGTAAGTGAGGATGATCTGGATCGAGTAATAATCCTCATAAAATCTATTTGAGAAATAGGGAAATGGCTAGCTTCACACTCTGTAGGTAAGAGATGAAAGTAGATCAACAAGATCTTTAAGGTCCGATGGAGAATGGTCATCTAAGGGCAATGTGTTTTTACATGATCCTCTTATGGTAGACTAGATGATGGGCTAGACGAGGTGGAATATCCGTGTGTGGTGTGTAGGGAGTGAACATATATCCCTTATGAGTGGGAGTGACACTACCGATGATTACTCGATAATTTGAGGGGCCAAAGGCGGAGTGCTAATTATAAGCTCTTCCATGGGTGAAGGAGAAAATGAAGGGGGATCCTCTATGGGTGGAGTAGATGACATAAGTTCTTATGGAGGTAGGGGAGCCTAGGCTAAGATTTCATTTATAGAAGGAACATGGGACAATTGGGAAGCAACTGGTATGTCCTCGAAAATGGCGTGGACCTCACGGACATTGCTATCATTGGTTGAAGTGTCACCAGTTTGGTTGGAAGATGGGGCATGATTAGGGAATGGATTCTTGAAGATATGTAGGTTTTGGTTAGTGGGTGCATTTGGGCTATCCAAGACTACATCTCTGTTGTCTAACATTTCTTGGACAATGTTGAAGGTGATGTAGTTACCGTTGTTATGGCCTTTGACATGATGATAGTTACAAAATTCATGTTCTTTATACCATGCAAGCATGGGGCACTCAGGGTCAAAACTAGTGTGTGTTTTAATAGGTGGAAGGGTAATGACACTAACCTTAATAAGATTTTACAAAACAGAAGAATAAGGTTCTCCTATTGAAGTGTATTTTCATTGTTTTCATCTAGAACTACAAATCTTGGACAGGAGAGAGATTAGAAGAAGGTTTGGCTTGGTTTGATGGGTGAGAGGGTCTAGCCTTGAGAACTATGGCATTGGCAGATCCTTTGGATTTTGAATAGTTTTTATGGGGTTTCAAATATGAAGAAACATCATTTGGTTTGATGTTCTTGTTACGTAGCTGAATTTTATTTTCTTCGATAACATGAATCTCCAATTTCCATGCCATGGTGAATGCCTCATCAAAGGTATGGAAGGTATACACCTACAAGGTTGATGAGATGTGTCTATTGCAAGCTCGAGTAAACAACTCTATGAGTTTATTTTGAGGTAATTGAAATGTGAGCTAGTTAATTAGGCTGCGCCAACGAGCAAAAAAGTCAACCATAGACTGATCGTCATATTGTCATGTGGAGTAAAGATCAATCATGGTGAATTTATCAATGATGTTGATTAAGAAGTGGTCTAAGAAAGCTTGGGATACTTTATTAAATGAGTAGATGGAATGTTTGGGTAGGCCACTGTACTAGTCTAATGTAGGTCCTATCAGGGACATCAGGAAGGTCCGTAGGAGTAAAGTGTCATCATGGATGATCAGGTAACACCCATGTTTGAAAGACACAAATGTTTCGAGGGTCTTATTTACTATTGAAACAGTTGAATTTTGGCATTTCCCAATGTACATGGTATGGGTGAATAGGAATTTATAGATGAATGGGATCATTACAAATTTCATCATAGGTGAGAGAATTATGTGAGCTAAAAACCGATGCTTCCACTATTTTCATCCTTTTCATCATTAATTTGATGTTTAGTGGGTTGTTATGATGGAAGGGTTCCTTTTGTGGCATAGGAGGGTTGGTATTGAACATGTGATGTGGGTGGCATTCCAATGTATGGCAGTGCCAAATAGGAAGGTTGAGAATAATAGATCGACATAGAGGGCATATATCCGAGAATGAATGCCGACAAGATAGGGGCTGTTGATAATATGATATGTAGGTGAGGCGATTGCAAATAAGGTGACTCTAGTAGCGATTGGGGGTAGAGACTATGGGATGAAGAGGACAAGATTCTAGAATGGAGTAGGGGTCATTGACACCATGGGAAGTTGTGTTCCAACAGGTATCTATGAGATGATGGGTGCGGATGGGGTTATGGTCTGAGTGGTGAATGAGGTAAAAATAGATACTAAAGGTGTAAATGATATTGAATATGCAGAGTCATAGCGGGTATGGAGCCTAGTTGTGAAACCACTGGGGGTAAAGTAGGTGAAGGTAATACTAAAATAGTAGGGGATGATGTAGAAATGGGGATAAGCGTAGGAGAGATGGATACATGCATGTGATATATCAACCGACTTTGAGGAGTCCTGGGTGGAAGACCGGGAAAGGTAGAACTGTGTAAGGTCATGGGATTACGATCAAGGAGTTGTGAAAATTCCTCGTCACCTGTAGCAATGGTGGTAGGTAGGGTTGGATCCATGGGTGATAGGACAAGGGTGGTGAAGGACTAGGTGGGAGTGGTTGATGAATAGCATGGAATATAAGGATGTTAGATTAGTTATGAGTAAACACCATGTGAATTAATGTATATCAGATGATGTTGTAGTTTGAAAATGACACAAAAAGTAGTAGGAATGATAAAAATAGGTGTTTATAAGTGGATTTGGGTAATGTATCAGTTGAGAATCAACACAGGATAACTGACACTGGTTAAGGATGACTGATGATAGTTCAAGGGTAATTAAAATTGGTTACTTGTGAAAAAGAACAACTTGATCAAAGGGGACAAAAATAGATGAACACCAAATAGTAAGTTGTATGATGACCGTTTATGAGAATACAGAGAGTACAGAGACTCAAAAAACTCAAAATAATGAAGAAGATGAGAATAGGTGTCCTTTGGGAAAGTTAAACAAAGGGAAAGTGAATCGATGATGATTAGGTAGAACCAATGATGGTGAGTTGTAAATCGTGCCGTGGATAAAATGATGTTGGTTACTATGAAATTTTTAAGAATGCACGAAAATAGATTGTTGTGGACTAAGATCAGAGGAATGATCAACATAGAATCCTAAAGATGATATAATGAGGTCCTAACACACTCAAAATAATTCAAAATACTCAGACTATGATTGTGGAGTGTACAAGGCAAAATAATAGAAAAATGGAGAAACATATTCTCACATCTCAAACCGCATGTCAATCAATTGCTAAAAACATGTATCCAACAAGTGATTTTTAATGTGTTGAGCTTATGCTATTTAGAATATTGACTCATGAATTTAGAGTAGAGTTTTTGGTGAGGAAGGCTTCCTACGAAGAAGGATATCTAAAAGGAGAGGTTTCAAGTTATGTTATGGTGGGGTGGGCCATCCTCTAAGGTAATGACTAGACAAAGTAACTAGCTGGGTGCCCACTGTCAATCCACTGATTGTGTGATCATTGAAAACTTCTTCCGGTGAGATGTTGTTTAAGAAGATGTGTATTTTTTCAATTTTGTGCAGTTTGGTAGAAGAAGAAGAAAGAGAGTGCTTTTCTACAATTCTTTGTGTCAACCATCAGCTGGGCATGACTTCCAGCATATAGGTTGCCCTTGTTGGTATCAAAATTTGTTCTCCTTTTCACTGAGTAGCACCATAGTTATGTCATGGTGTAACATCCTCATTTTAGACAATAGAACAAGTCAATTTTTTTTTTTGATAAATGCTTCCTGGTTCTAAATACATAATTTAGAACTCACAAATCAAATAACCATTCTTATAACAGATAACCATATGCAGCTGTAATGACTCGGAGTACCTCCGATCTATTCATTCCATGACTCGGTAATCTACCGATCTATTCATGAGTAATAAGAGTTGGCATTTTTATTTAACACATCACTCTTGTGGTTCTCTTCCCTATTCTGGGATTCAGAATGCTCTGTCCAAGGAACCTAACTAAATAATTATTACCATTATTCATCAGCATCTCATCCCTTAGACCAGGTGACTCAGGACAACGCAATTAGCAGCTTGCGATACTTTGGCCAAAGATTTGAAACATACTGCTTATGTCTCGTATTCCTTAACGGCATACTCGTCAATCTGGAATACATCCTTCACCCCATTCTTATGTTATGTAGAATGTCTTATACCGACTTCTATCAGTCCCTCCTATCCCAAGTTAATCACTGGGAATGGATTAGTAAGGTGACAACGTTATATGGATGCACTCAAGGACTAGGGATAAGATGACATACTGGGTCAACCCTAGTTAAACCAGTGTGTCATGATACCCCGAGTCTCCTAGGCAGCCATATAATGTGACCACATTCCTAATCGGTCCCAAAGTAACTTGTTCGAGTTAAAGGTGTAAATCTTAGCGATCAATGCAAAGGGTGCCGTCATAAGTCACCTGCATTGTTGTAACTTTGAGAAGATCCTAATCTTCTTGGAGGTACAACCCTGCAGTTGACTTGTGCCATCAACCTTTAAATCCACCTCGAAAAGATCTACTTATTAATAAGCGTTACGCACATTGAGTTTAAATTAAATTTAAGACGTTCCCCTAAGGTTAGCCTTTCCCGATCCCTGGATTCCTCATCTTAGGATGACCTTTCTCAATAAAACCCAATAAACTATTAACTTTCCATTTTGCATGCTTCCCCATGAAATCCGAGCTCGAAGACCGAGTCCATAAATGGCATTTACTCCCATTTTCCCGCTCAATCTCCACTGCCACCAACCGCCATAGTTGGTGATGGACAAAAGCACATTAAAGACCATTTCCAACTTTGGTGACCTGCCACATCGGCTCAAGTTAGCCGTTTTAAAACCTCCACCAAATTACCTGTCCCTCATGCTTATCCACGCATTTAATAACATAGAAACTGCCGCCCATGGTTCGCACCCCTCCATAGGTCCCCTTAATCCTTGCTCAATAGTTAGGTTAGTAACTTAGGTTAGGATTTAGGATAACACCTAGTCTAACCTCTTAGAACATAGATACTAACTTAGAACATTAGCTCTTAGCCTAGGTCTAGGTTAGATTAACACTAATCTAACCCCTAGGTTAAGTTTAGTTTTAGGTTACTAACATTAATAATTCCAGTTAGGTCTAACATTTCATATGCTCAGAAAAAGAACCTACAACATGCATTCTCGAACAGGGTTCACTCCTGTACTGCCATTAGGCTACAGAATTATATGTAACTGAATTATTACCTGGTCCATGATCAAGACCTTCCAGATATATTTCGATATCAGGAACCAATCCATTTAACACGATCAACCTGAGTTATACTCTAGACTAGCTTACTCAATGCATCCAGACCTTGCAACCTGCTCAAGGTCTGTAATTTTAATTCATCATGAACAAACTTAAAGCAATACTTGGATCAATTCCACTGATCCAAGGCTAGGTCTTATAGATGGATAACTCCATAATTCATTCCGAGATCAGATTAAACTCAGGCATAAAATGAAAGAAATAAAAGAGTCCAATCATATTCCGACTCAGTCAAAGATCTGCAATCTGCAAAGAAGATACAATATATATCAAGCATGACTTCTCAATCAAAGGAACACATCCTTTTTACAAAGAAATCACATATCAACACTTGTATGCTCATTAGGAAGTAACAACGATTCGGGGTGTTACACATGGAACTTAAAGACATATTAGTCCATGTTGTATTTCATTGGTAGCCGGGGATATGGTCTAGCTAGCACTTAGGTTTGTTTTGTAACCTTGTAATGGTGAAGGAGATGAAAATTTCCTTCTCTTTGCTTGAAATTCTATGATGGAGGCCTTGATGAAAACATGATCAACACCCCAGATCTGAACTCTCACAAGTTGTCACTTCTCAAAACATGGGTATGTTCTCAAAACAAGGCAAAGGTTACTAGAGACATTGGAAATCTTGATCTGTTATGCATACTTTTGCAAATAGATTTTGATCTTATGTGGGTATACACATGCAAATCAGGGATAGTACATGATAGGATCTTTGTTGTTAGATGATTTTTGGTGGGAGATTGATAAGACAAACTGGGATAGATCAGATCTTTGACAATCTATACAATACTTGAACAACTATCAGATGAAATGCCTAAAATAATCAGGATGTTCTTTCAACTAAAAGAGGCACAAATGGAAGCCCAGGTTGCACTCTTCACACAATATTTGAGAACTCACCACAAAATCTTGAAGTAAAGAACTCAATTAAACACAAAAATCCATGATCAAACCACACCTAAGGTACCCCCAAAGGCTTACAAGAAATCTCTATAGTCAAGGAAGGTAAAGTGATTTTAAATTTGTTTATCTCCTTATCAGATGAAGGATCTTCTGAAGTATGAGATTGCAAATGCCACTAAAATATCAACCAAAAATGGAGATCCTGTGTGACTTCTAAATATTTTCAATGCAAGATTGCAACAAGAACAATAAAATTTATTTGCAGGCATTTAAAATTGATAACAGACATCATATTGCCCAAAGAAAAACATAGATTTAATTCAAAACTTGTTAGATTCAATAGCAGGGAGAGTTACATGAACAATCTCAGAGTTGTGTGGTGGCTATACACTTGTAACCAACCCACATACATGAATTTTCCAACACATGAGACATTAACCTAGTTCTTTGGTGGATTTTCTCAGAAAATGAGCTTTTTCTCAAAATTTGCTTGTGATTTTCAACTCCCGACCCTTTTATAATTTCTCCAAAATGCATTATATACCTCATGCCACATTGGAGTCTTCCTTCCCAAGAAAATAATATGCTATGGGATCAAATTTGTCACAAAAAACCTCATGATTTAATGACAGTGACACCAAACGGAAAAACAACTCGCAGGTTGCCAGGTATGCACAAAAGTTAAATCATTACACAAATTCGGATCATTATCCACCCTAGGGGAATGTTTTATCATTCAAGCATGCAAGCATCTTTCATTCATCATTTTTACCTTTTCCCTTTTCAATTTTACCTCTATAACTTTTGATGTTGACATTTCACATTTTTTCTGGGCTTGAGCAAAAATTACATCAAAACACCATAGATCAAGAATTAAGTCATGAAAATGATGCCAATGTTCTCAGAAGGCCAAGATGACACAAAATCATATAAGATTTGATGAAATTTGATGAAGAAATCATGATTCCAAGTTTCTTGGAGCTCCCATGGCAGCCCAAATAGATGGATGCACAATAACCATCGATTTGTATCAACTTTAAATGTCCACCCTCCACGTGGAAGATGAGATCTAGAAATAAGCTCAAAATTACCTTTTTAACCTTTGGATAAGGTGGGATGCGTGTCAAAACGTGATTGGATCGGGCCCATGCTTTCAAAAATGCTTTTATGACCTTTTTAAAGTTTTGGAAAATTTTGCAAAATTTCCCCGCTTCTCCCTTGGACTTGCCACGTGTCCATATGTGGGCCCCATTGAAAACCACAGACCGATTCTATCAATTTTGCCACTTTTTGAAAAAAGGAAATTTTTCCACAAAACCTCCATGGGCCCGAAGCCCGATCTCTTCTCCGCCACGTGGCACTCTCTATTCACCGCAGGCCAAGCCTCCTATTCTACCTTCAAACCTTCCTACAAAAATTTGAAAAATTTAAAACTTACCATGGGCCCATGCTCTTCCTTTGACTTCTTAGAATGTGCCACGTGTCCATCATGGATAGGTTATGCGAGCTTTGGCCCAAAATTTGATTTTTACCATTTGAAGTTAAAAACTTCAAAGTCACTATGAAACCCACTACCCCATCCTATCCTTTCCTGACACGTGTCCACTAGGGATTGGCCGAGGGCTTTCAGGCCAAAAATTCACTTTATCACTTTCCACCAATGATTTTAAAAACATCAAAATTCTCAAAATTTCCAAGTCCCCCGCCATCCACATGCCCTCAAACCAAAATATGTGCCACGTGTCCTCTCCCTATTCACTGCGGGCCTTCGGGCCAAATTTGATTTTGAAAATTTTGCATAATGAAAGCAAAATTTCCTAAGGAAAGCCCACCACCCACCAATCCCCTAGCCAATCAAAATGTGCCACATAGGCACTTCATTACGAAGGCGAGCCATGGATCAAAATTTTCCTTTTTGCCAAAATTTCAAAAAATGATAAGTTAGAAATATTTCCCAACACCCCTGGCCAATAGGAACCCGCCACGTTGCCATTACCTTGCGATGATAAATTTGATGGGCAAAATGACACCCGTATGACCGTCAAATGTGAAAAATTAAAGGATGCCCTAGAAATAAATTTTTTAACAAGGATTGCAAATTTTTTGATTTTGAATCAACTGAATCATGTTTTGACATTATTTTTGACCTTAGGATTGGGAAATTAACCCATACAATTTAGATTTGATCAATTTTGATTTTTACACTATCTAAAAAGGGAAAATGACAATACACCTTGAAAAATTGGAAAACCTAGGGCACAAATAAGAGCACACATGGATTTTTCTTTTAAATTAGGGAAAAAACAAGTTTATGGGCATTTTGAAACATTTCAACTAGGGGAGAAATTGTAAATCACCAATTTGAGAAATAAAATGTTTGAGCAAAATCAGACATGAAAAATTAGGGCACACAATGCAAGCTCAGAAATGGCACTAACATTGGCTCTTGCTTGGGGATGGGCACTCCTAGTGAGTGCCACAAGGACAAAACGTAGACCAAGTGCCAAAATACCATTGGGAAAAGGAGTCAAAACACAAAGGCAACCCAAAAACTAGAACCACCCAACAAAAACAAGCCGAGAAACCAACCAAAATGGCTGCCAAGAACAAAGGGCAAACCACAAACCACCAAACAACAAAAAACAAAGCAAAAACAAAGACTATACAATTGTACAATTTGTGCATACCTCACTTTGGGGATTAATCCAAGAAATGTTTTAAATGTCTAGCCATTAATAGAAGCTCCAGCAATTCCCCATCTAGATCTTTGAGAAAAAAGGTATGTTCACCAATCTTGATATCAATGGCATAAGGGCCCATCCATAATGCATCAAACTTGCCATGTTTTCCCTTGTCTTCATGCCTACTATCCCATAACAAAACCAGATCTCCAATATTGAAGGCTCTAGGAGTGACCTTCTTATCAAACAATCTCTTCAATTTCTCTCTAAATCTGATATGCCTTTGATGGGATGCTCTTCTCTCCTCATCAAGCTCAATAATCTGATTGATCCTTGATTCATATGGGCCATGCTCTTGATCTTCCAACTATTGGGAAAACTGAAATGAAGATAATTGTAGATGTAAGGGCAGCAAATCCTGAGTTCCATACACCAATTCAAACGGCTTTTACCAGTTGCTCTTTTAGGAGTTATTCTATCAACCCAAACTACAAACTTCAATTGTTCTCCCCACTTTTCTTGTTTATTTCCAAGGTTCTTCTAATGATCTTCAGCAAGTTCTTATTACTAGACTCAGCTTGTCCATTCCCTTAGGGGTTATAGTTTGAAGAATAAGTTAGATTGATTCCATATTCATTGCACATTTCCATTAAAGGTTTGTCTCTAAAGCACATGGCATTATCAGATACAATCTTAACTGGAACTCCAAATCTACATATGATATGATTCAATAAGAAGTCCACTACCACTTAGTGTGTTGCCTTTTTAGATGGGATTGCTTCAACCCATTTTGTAAAATAATCAGTGGCTACAAGAATCCACTTATGACCAACACTAGAAGGATCTGAAATCTCACCAATGAAGTCCATTCCCCATTGTTTGAAAGGGGATTCAATTGATATAGGCTATGCAAAGGAAGGGAGCCTAAGCTTTCAGTCTTCCAGAGAAACATGTTGGCAACTATCACATCTTATAACTAGTTAAATTGCATCTTTAAAAAGAGTAGGCCACCAATAACCAGCCCTCAAAATCTTATGTGTTGTTACTCTTCCAGCAAAGTGTCCTCCACAAACTCCCCCATGGAAATCAACAACTATCTTGGGAGCTTCATCTTCAGCTATGCATTTCAAGAGGACACCTTTAGGGTTCTTCCAAGCCAGCCCAAGGTCTATAATGATATATTTTTGAGAAGCCATCTTGAGGGCTCTTTTCTAATTTTTATTTAAATGATCAGGGAACAAAGGTGTCTAAGGTAAAAGATTACATCCTTGTACCACTCAGAATTTACCAACTTTGCAAGCACATCTACCCTTTCTTCCTCTAGTTGATTCACTTCCACATTCTACAAGTTGCTCTCAGCCATGAGCTTAGCAAGACCCAAACCTCTTACTAACTTTGTGGTTTGGATATCCATATCATACTCTGTAGTTTGTTCACCCATCTACATCTTTTACTTGAGATCTCCATCTCTGATAAGATGTCTTTCACCATGGTGTGGGGAACATAGGCAACAACTTTTGAACTCAATATATAAGGCCTGAAAACTTTTGTGCTTTCACCAAGGCAAATGCTTGTTTCTCCATGATTGTATACTTTAACTCAACAGCTTGTAAAGCCTTGCTAAAGAAGGCAATAGGCCTCTCAGCCTCATTCTCATCCTTTTGTAGAAAAACAGAAGCAATGGTATACTCAAAGAAAAAGGAAAAGATTTGGAAAGGCCTCTTATAGTTTGGGGCTAAAAAAAGTGCATGTTTAAGTGCATTTTTCAAAATGCTTGAAAAGGTGCCTTTTCCCACATGGATAACTTAGGTCCTTAAAGGAATACACTTTAATTTTTTGAGGGTCATGATGCAAACCTTCTAATAAAATTAATTTGGCTTTAAAAAAGATATCCCCTCTATAAACCTTTTCTTTATTCTTCTCGGAAGGACATACACCATCTTCAGAACATTTTTCAGACACAATGATTTTGATCCCGTATTAAATGAGGGAACGCCTCCGAAATATCAAAACTTCACATGTGACAAGGTGGGTTTGCAGTGTTGTAAATGGTCCCCTCGATATTGAGCAAGATTAAATGACTCAAAATATCAATTAACTTGCTTGGCAACATCCAACCGTTTTTTCACATCTAACAAAAACATATGTTTTGAGCAAATGAAGAGGGTCCGAGGTTGTGACACGCATGACCAATTACCTTAGTACGCCGGGTTTTAGGATCCATTACCTTTGTGAGAAATTTGTAATGGCTGATTTTCAGTTTTTTGGGAAACGGATCCTTTTGATGACGCAGCCAATATTTTAGTGAAGCTTGTCGTTGGATAATGGATCCTTAAACGGATTTGAGGACCGTAATCTATTCCAAAAGCATAAGAAATGTTATAATGGAGGACATGCAAGATGTAATATCTTTATCCTTTCCATGACGCTTTGGCATAATAATGTATTTAACTTGATCAAAAGCCTTTAGTGACTAACTCAAAGGTACAATGATATTTCTCAATTCTCTTTGCATGTATAGTGAAGTTTGTACTCAAGATGAATATGGACTCTCCTATTCAAAATTTTTCCGATCTCCCAAAATGAAATTCGATCCATTTTTTTGGGAGCCCATCTTAAGGACGATGGCTTAGATTTTTTCGATTCGGTCGAGTAAAATGCCGCGACGCGTAAAAAAAGTACTATTTTTAGTAAAAATTCATTCTCCCGAAAATTATTTATCCTCTTGGCTAAAGGTCTTTTTACTTTGGGTCAGTAAGGATTTCATTAGCATGCTTGATAAATCTCCCGACGTAATTCGCATGGGTCCTAATTAGGACATAGTTTAATTAGGGCTAAATTTTTTCATAAAAAAAGACAAAATTCACCTTCCCATGAAAATTTCCCTCAATCCATTTACTCCATTTTTATATATTATCAATTATGTAATTAATCCAAATAATTTCTAAGGTTTTAAAATGATGACAAATTTAAAAGATTTGAGAAAGGCCTCTTATAGTTCGTCCACAAAATAGGTCATGTTTAAGTGCATCCTTAATTCCTTCAAAATCTTGAATGAAGTACCTCCTCCCATTTGATAACTTGGTCCTTCTTTAGTATTCTTGTGATTGGAAGAGTCAACTTAGCAAAGTTGGAAACAAACCTTCTAATAAAATTAATCACCAAAGAAAGACTGGATGCCTTTCTTGGTTCTTGGGATAGGTACCTTTGATTACTTCCACTTCTCGGGTCTATCATAACACCATATTTTGACACAATGTGACCAAGCAGCTTTGGCATTTTGCACGCCAAAATGACACTTCTTCATTTAAGAGAAATGCCATACTCCCTACATCTCGATCAACATCTTCTCCAAGTGCTGCAAATGATAACCTCTCTTGCCTTTGAAAATAAAGTCACATCATCTTGGTAAACTGCAATGAACTCATTGATGTAACCAAGTCAAAATCAACATCCATTTCTCTTTTGAAAAGTGACACCAACATTCATCAAACCAAAGGGCATCCTAACAAAAACATATATCCCAAGGAGTAGTGAATGTTGTCTTAAGTCTTTCTGATTCTTTGACAACCACTTGATTATATCCGGAGAAACCATCCAATGTAGAAAGCAATTCAAACCCTATCACAAGCTGCAACATATTTTCCATATTTGGCAAGGGATAGTTTTCCTTCATGGATGCTTTTATTTATATTTCTAAAATCCACACAAATTTGATGTCTCTGTTCTTCTTTCTAATGGCACAAGGTTTACAACCCAAGATGAATATCTAGTGGGCTGAATAATACCTCCATCTCTCAACTTCCTTAACTCCTCTTGCATTTTCATGGAGAGAAGTGGATTAATTGGCCTTTGCCTCTATCTGAATGGTTTGGCATTTGTTTCAAGAGGGATCTCATGCTGAAATAAATCTTCTCTGTATGCTTTCAACTCTGAATAGGACCAAGCAAGGCAGTCTTGATATTTTTTCAAGAGTTGGGCATAGGACTATTTTTCTTCTTTACTTAAATTACTACCCAACCAAACCTTCCTTGGTTTTCCTTTATTCCCAATTCATGATCTTCCACATCCCTTGAGGTAGACATGTTTCTATTTATGATGCAATCAACATTGTTAAAATTTGACTCAAGTGCAACAAGACCTCTAGGAATGGTGTTTGTTTTCAATTGGATGATATCTTTTCCAAAAAAGTTTCTCTTCCTTTATTCATGCATACCATTGGCTCCCAATCAATATTATAATTTTTAAACTCACCCTTGGTTTTGCAAGAACCTTAGAACTTGAGCATCATTGTTAAAAACTTGCCAATGTTTCACATTATCAGGGACAGTCGGCCTAGTCAACACTTCAATGTTGTATTCACAATAAGGTGAAATGGTGCAATTTTCAAATCTAGAACCCAACACTACCAACTTATCAGTAGCAGCATTAAGACCTATGTCATGGTAAACAATGTTAAAGGAATCAAACATTTCAATTAGATCCCAAACTACATGCTTATATTGTTTCATACGCTGATTTTTTGTAGCATACAATTTTCTTATTTGTTTGAAAACCAGCTCTGAGTCTCCTTTTGCAACAATATATCTTTCACTCCATACTTCCATGCAATCCTTAACCCCAACAACAATGCCTCATACTCAGCAATGTTGTTAGTGCATTCAAAATTAAGTTTGAAGGAAAAAGCAAACTCTTCCAAACTAGGAGAAAGCAGAACTATACCAGCACCATTTCTAAATTTGGAGCAAGCTCCATCAAATAGAAAGGTCCAAGGAGAACCTACCATATCAAGGCACTTTGATCTTTCCATCTTGTGTTCTTTTCCATCAGCAAAACCAATGAAATTATCAGCATCTACATCAGCAAACAACACTTCATAGGAAGCATTATTTGGATCCTCAATTAGATGTAACATTTTCTTTTCTCCATAAAGTTTGACCAGGATACCCTCAATGGGAATGGTGGAAAAAGACATATCCATCTAAACACTACCACCAACACTTGCAGCCCATTTTCTTGAACAAAATCATACCCCATTTGGTAGGGCAGTCAACAATTACAACATCCAGTTTCAAATTCTTACCCGGATAGGCTACAAGTTGCACTACCAAACCCTTCACACAACCAACCACCAGCACTTCCCTTGAATCCATGGTAGTACACTTCCCATAGGCAGTTTTCACCTTGATATCCAACTCATTCATGACTTCTAGAGGCATGACATTACATGATGCACCGGAATCAAACATACAATTGTGAAGTAGCCTATCTTTTATGAGAAAAGTTGTAAAGAATGGATCAACATTCAATTGGGAATCAACCAAGGATGTCCCCAAATATACCTCAGGTGTCTCTCCAAGATCTTCTACTACTGGTGGTGTTTCAAATTCAAATGATTTGAAGAGGAGTCTCAACAACATTTACATTTCTTCTTGGGTGATCTTCTCTTCTTTCAATCCCAAGTACTCAAATGCTCTCTTCTTATGCTCAGAATTCTAAGAACTCAATGATTGGAACACTCACTTTAATTTGGCTCAATACTTGGGCTATGTCATATGGACACTCTTTGGTAAAACAACATTGAAGGGATACAAGAAGATTCATCGATGGAGAAGGATTCTTGGCAGCTTGGGCATGATGAGGACTATAATTTTTTTTTTGGGACAACAGAGCTTCTAATAAGTGTTTCTTTCCTAGGAGCTTCTTTTGGGAATGCTTGTGAGCAAGGGTGTTTTAGGTTTGGCTTGAGGCCCAACTCCCTTAACAACTTTGCTTCTAGTGTTATAGTCCTTCTCTTGAGCTACAAAAGCATTCATCAACAATTGTCTATCTTCCTCCAAGGGATACCACCATCATACTTCTTAATCATCAAAGCTCTCAAGTATTCAAAGTCATTGTTAGGAATTTCAAAAGCTTGCACTACATCAACTTCAAGAGCATGAGGGGGAAAAGACTTGTACCCACTTGATGCAATCCCAAAAGGTAGTAGCAGTCCTAGCACTTATTACTTTAGTAGATGTTGCTCCTCCTTGTGAGCTTGAAGAACAACCCACCATGCAAATATCATCATCAGTTCCATCCTCATTATCAGCTTCATCAACTTGTTGGTCCACTTCACATGGAGGATGAGGAAGAAAACATCTATCACACCAATCCATATCAGCAACTTCATCAACAATAGCAACCCTGACAGTTAGAGGGTCAGGAACCAATCTATTTTCACATGTTTGGGGTTGTCTATTTGCATATCCAACAAGCCCTTTACCCTTGTCATCAAACCTCTGCTCATTCCTATGGTGATTTCCAAATCTATCTTGTGCCTGCTGCCTAGGCTGACCTTGTGAAGTCTACCCAATTCCCTTCTCAACTCTTGCCAACTTGTATGAGATTTCCTTGACAGCCCCTGCCAAAGTCTTCACAACCTCTTCTAAATCAACACCTTTGCTAGCTTGAGGTTTTTCAGGGTTTATCAATTTTACACCATCTCTCTTAAGAGGTTTCCCAATAGCCTTGATATTGTTCTCAATTTGAAGTGCCATGGTGAAATATTTTCTTAGATTGGTTGGGTTCTTGTCTCTTAGGTAATAGGCTGCCTTTTTATCAAATGCATCTGCATATTTGATTAAACAAGATTCATCACAAGGCCTCAAACCAACAGGCAGCCTTCTCAAAGTTTTGTTAAACCTTGTGTTGAAGTCATGGACTGATTCATTAGGGTTCTTCTTGATATTCTCAAACTCAGATAAAAGAAATCTAGGATCAGTCCTGTCACCATATTACAACCTAAATGCATTTTTCATTTCAGTCCATGAATCAATAGAATTATCAAGTAGAGCCTTGTACCAATCCCTAGCATCTTCTTCTAGTGTATGAATAAACAACTTAATATACACATCTTCAAACTCTATCTCAAAATCTTCCATCATATTATCAAAAAGTTTGAGATGTTGATCACCAATAATAGCATTGTTACCCTAGAATTTTGGCAACCTATTTCTGACATCTTGTGGGACAACATTTGGGTAACCATCCATTCCTCTAAAATTTATAGGACCAAAGGTGTTAACAACGAATGGAGGTCTAGGCTGAGCCATATTGTTTGGTGGGGGTGATCTTGGAGGTGAGACAAGTTGATGAGGAGTGCTATATCTTTAGGGCTCAAGAATGTGATTCACAAGACTGGTATCCTCTAAGTGCTGATTTTCTTGGAAAGTTTTACTCAAATTAAAACACAGAGGTGCAGATTAGAGAAGGAACTTACCAAGTATAGTAGAAGGACCTTCACTAGCTGAGGAAAACAAATTTTATGAGAGGATTTCTTGAATCAGAATCACTTGAAGAAGAGTGATAGTCCTCTACCAAAGGCTGATCTCTCTCACCAATGGCTATATCTTTTCCTGATGTCTAACCTTTAACCACTTTCCAAACTCTTCTCCCTTCCAACTCTAAATTTCTTGAATCTGAGAACAATTTCTTAGTAGAGTCTTTAAGGAAGAGAGATCTTCTTCCTCTATTTTATAGAGATCAACAACACAAAAAAAATGACAGAAAGCTTAAGACACTGGTATTTCCAAATTCAAATCAGCATGGAGTCGCCACTAAGGAATTTCACCTTAGTTGTGCAAGAATGCACTAAAATAATTTGTCAAATGTTTCTAGCACTGAAAACTTTGCAAAGCCTTATAAATCAGACCTTATTCTTCTTAGATCAATCAATCACAATGCAACCAAAGTGTGTAAACTGTTGGGAAATGAAAAATGGCAGATGGGCTTGAAAAATTTGCTTAAAGCTTGCAGATCTAAAGCATAGAATGATATTTTAACAATGTAGCAGCTCAAATAATTGAATACATAAATGCTCAAACTCATCAAACACTTCAAAAACACCAAGGAAATCCAAGAAGTCCCCGAAACGCACCACTCATGTTGGTATCCAAATTTGTTCTCCTTTTTAGTCTGAGCAGCACCATAGTTATGTCATGGAGCTTAAAGACATATTAGACCATGTTGTATGTCATTGGTAGCTAGGGATATGGTCTAGCTAGCACTTAGGTTTGTGGAGAAATGGATAGCACTCTAATAGGACTTGATCTTGTCCTAGCTATTTTAGGTTGTGCCTTACAACCAAGGTAAGAGGACCTATTTTGTAACCTTGTAATGGTGAAGGAGATGAAGATGTCCTTCTCTTTGCTTGAAATTCTATGATGGAGGCCTTGATGAAAACATGATCAACACCCCAGATATGAACTCTCACAAGTTGTCACTTCTCAAAACATGGGTATGTTCTCAAAACAAGGCAAAGGTTACTAGAGACATTGAAATCCTGATCTGTTATGCATACTTTTACAAATAGATTTTGATCTTCTATGGGTATACACATGCAAATCAGGGATAGTACATGATAGGATCTTTGTTGTTGGATGATTTTTGGTGGGGATTGATAAGACAAACGGGATAGATCGATCTTTGACAATCATACAATACTTGAACAACTATCGATGAAATGCCTAAAATAATCGGGATGTTCTTTCAACCAAAGAGAACAAATGGAAGCCCAGTTACACTCTTCACACAATATTTGAGAACTCACCACAAAATATTGAAGTAAAGAACTCAATTAAACACAAAAATCCATGATCAAACCATGCCTAAGGTACCCCCAAAGGCTTACAAGAAATCTCTGCAGTCAAGGAAGGTAAAGTGATTTTAAATTTGTTTATCTCCTTATCAGATGAAGGCTCTTCTAAGTATGAGATTGCAAATGCCACTAAAATATCAACCAAAAATGGAGATCTTGTGTGACTTCTAAAGATTTTCAATGCAAGATTGCAACAAGAACAATAAAATTTATTTGTAGGCATTTAAAATTGATAACAAACATCATATTGCCCAAAGAAAAACACATATTTAATTCAAAACTTGTTAGATTCAATAGCAGGGGAGAGTTACATGAACAATCTCAGAGCTGTGTGGTGGCTATACACTTGTAACCAACCCACATACATGAATTTTCCAACACATGAGACATTAACCTGGTTCTTTGGTGGATTTTCTCAAAAAATGAGCTTTTTCTCAAAATTTGCTCATGATTTTCAACTCCCGACCTTTTACAATTTCTCCAAAATGCATTATATACCTCATGCCACATTGGAGTCTTCCTTCCCAAGAAAATAATATGCTATGGGATCAAATTTGTCACAAAAACCTCATGATTTAATGACAGTGACACCAAATGGAAAAACAACTCATAGGTTGCTAGGTATGCACAAAAAGTTAAATCATTACACAAATTCAGATCATTATCCACCCTAGGGGCATATTTTTATCATTCAGGCATGCAAGCATCTTTCATTCATCATTTTTACCTTTTCCCCTTTTCAATTTTACCTCTGCAACTTTTGATGTTGACATTTCATGTTTTTTCTCGGGCCTAAGCAAAAATTACATCAAAAACACCATAGATCGAAGAATTAGGTCATGAAAATGATGCCAATGTTCTCAGAAGGCCAAGATGACACAAAATCATATAAGATTTGATGAAATTTGATGAAAAATCATGATTTCCAAGCTTCCTGGAGCTCCCATGGCGGCCAAAATAGATGGATGCATAGTAACCATTGATCTTGTATCAACTTTAAATGTCTGCCCTCCATGTGGAAGATGAGATCTAGAAATAAGCTCAAAATTACCTTTTTAACCTTTGGATAAGGTGGGACACATGTCAAAACATGATTGGATCGGGCCCATGCTTCCAAAAATGCTTTTATGACCTTTTTAAAGTTTTGGAAAATTTTGCAAAATTTCCCCTTCTCCCTAGACCCGCCACGTGTCCATATGTGGGCCCCATTGAAAACCGTGGACCGATTCTATCAATTTTTCCACTTTTTTGAAAAAGGAAAATTTTCCACAAAACCTCTGCCATGGGCCCAAATCCCGATCTCTTCTCCACCACGTGGCACTCTCCGATTCATCACGGGGCCAAGCCTCCTATTCTACCTTCAAACCTTCCTACAAAATTTGAAAAATTTAAAACTTACCACGGCCCACTCTTCCTTTGACTTCTTAGAATGTGCCACATGTCCATCATGGATAGGCTACAGAGCTTCGGCCCAAAATTTGATTTTTTACCATTTGAAGTTAAAAACTTCAAAGTCACTGCAAAACCCACTTGCCCCATCCTATCCTTTCTGGACACGTGTCCACCAGGGATTGGCCGAGGGATTTCAGGCCAAAATTCACTTTATCACTTTGAGCCATAAAACATCAAAATTCTCCAAGTCCCCCACCATCCGCATGCCCTCAGACCAAAATATGTGCCACGTGTCCTCTCCCTATTCGCTATGGGCCTTCGGGCCAAAAATTTGATTTTGAAAATTTTGCATAATGAAAGAAAAAATTCCTAAGGAAATCCCACCACCTACCAATCCCTAGCCAATCAAAATGTGCCACGTAGGCACTTCATTGCAGAAGGTAGAGCCATGGATCAAAATTTTCCTTTTGCCAAAATTTCAAAAAATGATAAGTTAGAGACATTTCCCAACAACCCCCAGCCAATAGGAACCCGCCATGTTGCCATTACCTTGCGATGATAAATTTGATGGGCAAACAACACCGTATGACCATCAAATCATGAAAAATTAAAGGATGCCCTAGAAATCAAATTTTTCAACAAGGATTGCAAATTTTTTTGATTTTGAATCAACTAAATCATGTTTTGACATTATTTTCGACCTTAGGATTGGGAGATTAACCTATATAATTTAAATTTTATCAATTTCAATTTTTGCACGATTTGGAAAAGGGAAAACGACATGACACCTTAAGAATTGGAAAACCTAGGGCACAAATAAGAGCACACATGAATTTTTTTCTTTTAAATCATGGGTAGAACAACAAGTTTATGGGCATTTTTAAAGCATTTGAACCAGGGGAGAAATTGAAAATTACCAATTTGAGAAATAAAATGCTTTTGAGAAAAATCAGACATGAAAAATTAGGGCACACAATGCAAGCTCGAACTTGAACTAACACCCTCATTTTAATGTGAGCTAAATGCAACATACAAGGATGAAATGCAACTGATTTTAAACCCAAATCGACAAATTACATTTGATGAAGCAAATGATGAATAGGTAGGAACGTGCTCTTTCACTACTTATGCGAATGTAAGAAAGAAGAAATGGTTTGTTTTAAGCACCGGAAAATAGATGTTGTTTTAGACAATTAGAAGAAGAGAGTATTACCAGGAAAGAGATTTGGTGTGAAAATGTTTAGAATGTAAAAAAACACACCATCCTTACTAGGAATGAATAAAAATGCAAGGAACCTTGGATGGGTCCCACCGAGCCCAAGGCTAAATGTTTCACCATTTTCTTTATGTTTTGAGACAAAACAGATAAGTGTTAAACACTGAGGAGGAATACCTATTTATACTTTGGTAGGTTGACGGTTGTTGCACGCATTCGACTTCTCAATCCAATGCTGACTGTGAGAGATTCGTTTTTGCTGGGAGGAACTACATGAAATTGAAAACAAGGCCACAAAAGAAGAGTTAAATAATATATGAAAGTGGAATTCCTAGCATGTGCTAGATTCAGGAAGTGTGATACTCCCTAGATGGTTGTCAATCCACTATTTAAAAAAACTTAATGTGAGAAATAAAAAAGTCCTACTGTAGTTGATATGATTTAGGTATTTCATTCAAGAAAAATAAGAAAATCTAACATAACAGGATAGGCTATAGTCAAATCTAAAGGGCAGGTAGGTGTCAGGGTGTTGGAATTGGTCAGGGTCAGGTTCTGGGTTGTTTGGGTCACTTAGTAGAAGGTAGATTGGCTTTTTTTTGGCACAGGTGTAAAACATAGAGACCAATGTAAATTGGGTGTAACAGACGATGGTTTAGAAGGGACTAGTGATGGTCATGGGTAACCAACATTGGTAGGGTCGAGGTGAAAGGAACTCAATGAGATTTGATTATGGGGATTGAACTAAAGCTAAACAAAGATGGAAGGGTGAATAGGGAGGTCTGTAAAGGTCTTTGGTATACTCAGAGGTGTGTAGCAGGTGAGAATGGGTGACTTGGTGGTGTGGGTAGAGGAATGGCTGAGTCTATAAGTAGGTAGAAGATGGGAAATAAACATGCAAAGTATAAACTGATAACAAAAGTAACAAAGGCTATTATACTGAAATAGACTATGCTAGTAGAAGATACACTTACTGTGATGCAGGTTTGATGGCTGAATGGTGATAGTAGTTGATTAGAAGAATGGTGTTTGGTGCTATGGTAGTGTTTCCTGGAATGCTTCCATGAGTGCAATGTATCTGGATCTGTCCTAGTGTTGGCTATGGATGTCTATAGGTGTGAAAAAGCTTTAGTTCTACTTGTATGCAATTCTCTTCTTGTCCCCTTGACCTCGTAAATGTGTGTAAACCTAGAAACAAGGCTGCTAAGGTGAATAAATGGTAACCGACAGGTGGTTCTAAGTTTATCGGCATTGATTTAGAGATGATCGGTGTCGATTAAGGTGGGATCCCCGTGTTTACTAAAAATGGTAGATCTCGCATCTTTTGGATCAGGTTCGTTCCTTTATCTCGTGGATTTGAATGGACGTTACCTTTTTATGAGTGGGAAGGTGGTTAGAGGAATAATAGGCCTTGATTTTTAGGTTTGGACCAAGTCTTATTCATTTATGGAAACATGCTATGAATAGGTCTATGGTGAGGTGTCTAGGTGAGGTGTCTATTCATTTAATTAAAGTAATTAAATTAATAATGGGGTGAGGATGGGTATTAATTTAATTATAAATAATTAAATTAATGTTAATGTGGGGTATAAGGGTCATGGTTAGGTGAATGTGTGTAAGTTGGTTATTTGAAAGGGGACCAAGGGGAGTGTGACCCAATTTTGGTGTCTACACTAGTTTCCTAAGGCATTGAAAATGATCACAAGCCTTACAAAATTCCTTACAATCTCTATACAAGGTCTCCCACCATAATCCAACGAGTAAAATCTTAGGCACAGTGGCATCACCGACATAGTGGCAATCAGAAATACCACCATGAGCTTCTTCCATAATATCTGTGCGCTCATGTTCTAATATACAATGACGCAATACTTCACCTCAACCTAATTTGTACAGGTCACCACTGATTAACATATAGGGGGCTGCACATATAGAAAGTTTTTTCTTCTTCAAGGATTTCATTCCTTCTGGTGTCATCCCTATTCGTAGAAATACATCAATTTCCTCTAGTTCTAATGGCACTCGTTGTAACATGTATAAATGTGCATCTGACATGGTATCTTCAATTGCCTATGATTCTTCTCCTAATCGTATTCGAGAGATGTTCTAGTCTAGAATTACTTTTCCCTAGTTTGACCACAACTCAGAAATCAAATTCCTGAAATAAGAGCACCCATCGACATATTTGCCCTTGTAGAAACAGTTTGTTTATGAAATACTTCAATACCATGTGATCGATATAAAAGATGAATGGTGTATCTAGTATATATTGGTGGAATTTATGTAGTTTATAGATCATTGAAAAAGCTTCCCGCTCTATAGTTGTGTTATTCTATTCTATAGAAGTCACCTTTCTACTAGCAAAATAGATAGTATGATCTACAATACATTCTCTAGGTTTTGCAAACATTGCTCCAATGGCCATGCCATAGGCGTCAAGCATGTACATGAAATGGTTGGTCCCATGAAGGAAAATGCATAATAGGTGTGGTAGTAATTTTTTCTTTTAATGTCTTGAATGCACACTGTTGTGGTTCTCCTAATAGAACATACATTTCCCTTTCAATAAATCTTCCAACGGTGCAGAAATTTTGGCATATCCTTTGATAAAATTCTAGCAATATCCTATATGACCAAAAAATCCATGCACCTCACTCAGAATGGCAGGCTCCTTTGGCCTATAATGACTGCAACCTTGGCTGGATCAACCAATAAACCTTCCTTACAGATTATGTGTCCTAACAATATCCCAAATGGTGTAGCAAATATGCACTTCTTGATGTTTAATGAGATACTCAATTGTCTACATATTTCAAACATTAAGTGCAGATTGTCACAATGATCCTTAACTAATCCATACACCGTCCAATCATCTAAATAGACCTATAAGAAGTTGTGAATAAATTCCATGATTGCTTGAAAAACTATGTGTGAAAATAAAACTTGCGCATTTTTCTAATATATCCCATTCTATAGTAAACGTAGTATTTTCTTGATCCTCTCGGAAATCTAAACATGATGATACCCAGATAACCCATCCGTAAATGAATAGATTTCATGCCCCATCGCCTTCTAGTATTTCCTTGGTGAATGGCATAGAAAGGGATCTGATCGCACATGCAACATTCAGCTCCTTGTATTCCACGCAAATCCTAATCCATCCATCCTTCTTAATACTCGATCACTATTATGACTAACCCATTCTGACTCATCAAGGGGCTAGATAATTCTAGACTTCAACATTTTGTCAATTTCTTCTTTGACCTTTACGCACAAGTTGGGGTTCATCCTGTAGGGTCTCTTTCTAACTAGGTGTGTACCCTATTTAAGTTTTATCTTCATCTCCCCTAACGATTCATGCATGCCTTTAAGTTCATGGTACCCCTAGGGAATAAGTCTTGGTAATCCCTTAGTAATTCTATGATTTTTTCCACTTCAGAGTCTGACCAATAGTCCCCAATTACGGCTTCCTTAGGCTTAGCCTCTGATCCAATATTCACCTTCTTTGTCTTCATAGGTTCATGATAGGCATGTGTGGTTGTATCTGCACGGTCCAATACCTCCGCATACCCATGGAATGATTTACATCTAGATTTTCTACTTCTTCATCATCCACTAAGTAGACCATTTTTCATTTTTCTTTCTCAAGGAAAGTGCGTTGAAGTAATGTTGCATCGGCCTCTGTCTCTTCAACAAGATGCGCTCCTAAGTCTCCTTCATCTAATAACTCCTGAAGGATTTCTTCAGCCTTGACACTATCTCCCATAGTTAAGTGCTTTATGAATTTCAATGCTTCTTCCACCGAGAGGCTTTGTAGAGAAGAAGTCAAACATCTGGGTCATTCCTGTAATTAAATCCTACCAATTTCTGGTCTCTCTATGGAGTTTTACATATACATACTAAACACATGCGCATCCCTATAAAGTGGAATAAAATTTTACACCCATAACGAAGGTGATAAAGATTCCTTCCCTTCTATCTAGAGTCTCTCACACTTTTGAATGTGGCTAGCAGGTTGATTACCATAATAAGTATATATTTGAGTAGGTGCATTTCTTCGAGGAACCTAGTAGTAAGATCAATCCCAATTTAATTTCATCCTACAAGATTATCCTTGTGGGCATCCACCAACATACTATTGTCCCATGTAGTGTATATGCTAGCATATTTCTTCTTTCCAATGGGTCTATCCACTATTCTTCCATGGCGCACAGGAATACCATAGGATCTTCCCCTCCAAGTGTAACAAGGTACCGAGTTGTTACCTATTCTCCTAACATAACGCAATTTTCTACCTCTAGGAAATATGCTCTTTACTTCACGTCATACCAATTCATATGTGCTATGAGCCCAATTATCAAAAACAACACCTGTAGTATTGCTAATGGACCGTGCATCCTCCCACCGAATTATTCCTTCTTTATTTTACTCAAGCATCTCTAGGTCTCGTATACCACATACATAAATCCTATTCAGATCTTTTTCACTCAAGGGCTTAATATAGGCGTAGATTTGCCATCTATTAAAGGGATAATAAATCTCCCTCCTTTTTTCCAAAACTAATATAGCCCTTGTTGAACCAAAAATATACATTATTTGTATAGCATCAAGGATGCCCCAATAGAGCTAGGAAGCTATCTGACTCTGCTAGCACTAAAACCTCAAAGTCTCCAATGAACTTGGCTCCTTGTATGGTAATGGATGCATCTTTCAAAACTATGATGGGAGTGGCCTTAGTCTGATTAGCCATGAACAAAATATTAGAGGATGGAGACAATGGGGATCTTCCCATTTGTACCCATGCATCTAAGGTAAGAACATTGACTTCCGCACATATATCAATCAGTATATTACTCAATAGCCACCCATCCACAACAACATTTAGAGTGATTTCCTTGTCATAATCTAGGTTATGAGGGGGAAGATTCACATGTAGGATCTTCCATCTAGTCTCAATACTTGTGCACAGAGTGTTTCCTTTTAACCAATCCCTAACAATGGAATGATATTTTCCTGGCGCAACATTTTACATACTTCCCTTAAGTCATCTATATCATTTTGGACCATCTCTGATACTTTATTTTTCTCCATCTTCCGTGATTGCTCTTTTAAGTATTGTATCTCACCCTGAAGATTCCTAAGAACTTCCATGGTTTCCTAATAGACCTCCTTTTGATGGGCATGGATCTAGGTACCGTGTATGTATAACCTCCTCCTTAGTGATGGTAAATTGCTGATACAAAGGCTTCTCCTGGAGCGTATCGCCTCGCCGCGGGTCATGATCTTCACTTGTAGCTCCTCGGACACTACCTCCAACTTAGGAATCCATTGATTTTCAACAACACACTATATCCTAACCATCCTCACACCTTTGTTTTCTTGTTTATGTTATTTACTAAGATGTTCATATAAGTTCAGAACTCCTCATAGCTCTAGTTCTTTCCACAAATGAACATGTAATATTATGAGGACATTCACACTGTAGTGGTCAAGAAATCCACATGTATAACATGTTCCATGAGGGAAATCAATTATTCCACTACCATGGCCTCATCCTCAAAATCCACCATGGTATCCTCGAGCTCGGCTACAACAGCCTTCAAAATGTCCTTCATTCTGATCATAGCGCACCTGATTGTGATCTCAGTCCTGATACTCATTCTTGCCCTTAGAGTTGTTTGAAACTCCTATCTGTCGTAAACCAATGTCTATAACATCATGGATCTAAACAATCAGCCAGAAGTTTTCCATTTCATGAGTCGTGGACTTGTAGATTTTACAGTAGCTTAAAGCATTCTTCCTTATCACGCATTGTAATAATGAGAATAATCTAGCATCATGTTTCAAATGGAATATATCACAATCCAACAACAATGAGCATACTGATATGTGAGGACAAATATCCTTTGTGTGACCTTCTACTTCACAATCTATACACCAAATCCCTGTGCGCATCTCATGTGCTAAATTTGTTGATAGTTTCTCCAACTATTTTTCCATAGCTACGATCTGTGCTTCTAAAAATGGGCTCACCCTAGTATCTATACTTCCAACTACCTTAAGTGCGTAAGGCTACTTCAAGTTCTTCACATAGATCAGTGTATGTCTTATGTGATAATTCCCTTCTAAAAGGGGTAATTAGGCCCCAATGAACCATTGTGTATGTCTGGCTAGCGTGTATATCATAAGAAAGCTTAGATAGCAATGTTTTAAAATGGGCATCATACTCTCTAACACTCTCAGTAGTGCCTTACTTAATATCCTTGAGTGCACTTATACTCTTCTACTCAAACTCAGGGATGTGAAACTCTTTAAGGAATGCATATTTTAAAGCTATATAGTCTATGCAAGTTTGATCAGGGTCAAAATTTCTATACCAGCTATGTGCACACCCTTGTAACGTAGTAGAAAATTAGCTTGCCCTATGCTCAGAAGCCATGATTCCTTTTGTGCGCCATAATATTTCACACATATGCACATGTTTAGTAGCATCTTCTATGCCCCTATAATATGGAAGATGAAGATACATCTCCATATAAATATTCTGGGGTTGGTGCAGACCTTTCCCACCTGATCCAGAACCTCCTATGTTTCCTCTGCCTCTAGAACCACCAGATCTGCACCTCGAACTAGAGCTACCTATTCCTCATGTTCCCAAGCCTATAGCTAGTATCGAACAAAAGATGCAATTCTTTGTGTCCTAACAAGAGAAGTGAATTGTACCCCATAGTCTGTGAAGCGTTACCACTTCTAGGAGTTAGTCCAAAAATTGGCGTGCCTATATTTTGTGCTGATGATACACCCGAAAAAGTACTCCCATATAACAATGAAGCCATTTGTGCTGCCATTACTATGCCTTTCATAATTCTTACTCCTACTCTTCCACTTCTTGAATTAACTTGTTGACTATTTGTTATACTAGATGTTGGAAAGCCAAGTGCAAGGGAAATGTTTCTAGGTGGATTTAGATGCACGCACAGTCCTATGTCATCTCTCATTGATGTGCTTCTATGTGAGGTCAAGGAGGGTTCTCTATCATGTTTTCCCAAACAGGGGATCTCTTGAGGCTCGTGTTCTAGGACTTTTGTGTGAACTTCAACTCCTTCTTGAACTATCTTTCTCCACAACGCTATTTTTTCTGTAACTTCCCACTGCTTCTCTATCTCCCTCTTGCATGCCTCATTATACTTAAGCCACCTTTCCTCTCTCTACCTTTCTACCGCTAGGTATGCCATCTTTCACCAAACCTACTCCTGCCCCTGTGTGTGGTGGGGTTTAGTTAGCCATTGGTTTACTCTCCAAGTTCAAAGTTACCATCAGGATCTTGATCACTAGTGGAATGCCTTACAGGTAAGTTCCCCTTAGATATCATAAAAACTAGAATTCAACTACCTCTGACACAAATAAGTGAAAATTGAGTACTCCAAGATATAACTGTTTAAAATGCCATGGAACCATGTATCCATAGCTTGAGTCCAAATTAGATCAACATCATAAAGGGCCTGAAATTCATCCAGTTGTCTAGATAAGTGCACGATACCTCTAATTCCACTTACATGCATATGCAATCAACCACTGCATAATTCTAGTAGAAAGATAATGAATAAGCTCTCACATAAATTGTCATACAAGTTCTGTTCCACCCACATGCATGTGTTAAACTTAGATCTAGTGTTGAACCACCATGCGTATTCTTCTTCCAGATCATGTATCCACTCCTTAAAACTTTCTAAGGTCAACCGATATGTCTTCTTCATGAACCATCTTGAAAAAACTGAAAAGAGGTCTCGACAATGGAACTAATGATGCAGCCTAGAATCCAACAATACAAGCCCAGACACCTTGGGACATCACTAAGCCTAGACTAAGTGCTCACTCAAGCATGTAAAGGTACTCAAAGCTCAAATCCCGACATGTGCCCAAGGCGCATTGAATCGGGCGCATGACACAGAGTGTCGACAGAGGAAATGAAAGCGCCAAGGCGCACAGATGGGCGCACGACACGAGTGTCGACAGAGGAAATGGTGTGCCCAAGGCGCATAGAATGGTGCACGACACAGAGTGTTGATAGAGGAAATGGTGCACCCAAGGCACAGAGTGTATGGGCGCGACACATGAGTGTCGACAGAGGAAATGGTGCACCCAAGGCGCACGTGTAATGGGCGCACGACACAGAGTGTGAACAGAGGAAATGGCGCGCCTTGGCGCATAGAAGTGGCGCACGTAAATGAGTGTCGATAGGGAAATGTATGCGCCTGGCACATGTAAGAGGATGTCGACATGCACACGGATGTGCCCTTGGCGCACCTTCAGGAGGCGCAACATTTTGAGCGCTGACAGGAAGTAGACTCAAGCGCAGATATTCAGATGGCCATAACTTTTGACTGGGAGCTCGGATCCATGCAAGGTTGGACTTTTTCGAAAGCTTACGAGGTCCTCTATCCAACTACGACTGGATATATTTAATTGGGTGAGAACAAATTATTAAAAATGCAAAATACAGTTCGCCACTTTTGGGTTCACTGGGTTCTCACCTACCATCATTATGAGATGAATTAAATACAACTCCGCGGTGGTTGGGGTAGATTTGGAATTTCTCTCTTCCCTCTCTCATTATTCCTATAAATTGTAAGGAGGGGCTTCTTTCTAAAGGTTGGACATTCTTGTTTTTCCTCTCCTTCTTCTCTTTGGCGGTGAACTTGTGGAGTTAAAAACTCCCATTTGAAATCAGTAATGCAACCTTGCCTCTTGGCATTTTGCAGTTGTGTCAGATTCAATCTTTGGAGCAAATTAATGCATGTCTATGGATGTTTCTCAACCCTCTCTCGTATTCATTTGCATCCCCCGATCTTTCACCGTGAATCAAGCTATCTGTGTATGATCTTGTATTACATTTTAATGGTCTCGTGTTTATTGGCAAGACAAGTGTTCTTCATTCCTGCATCACCTTTGTAGTTTAGGTTTTATTTTATGCATTTTCTTACCCCGTCTCCTCGGCAAGTTAGATTAGGTTTTTAGTAAACCCTCTCCACCTCTACGTGTGCATCTCGAATAGAGGAATAGGAACCGACCTTCATGCGGAGAGATTTTCCATTTCGCAAGGTCCCACACTTGGGAAAAGCTCCATGTTATGCAATCGTACCGAGAGTCTCAACCCATCGTGTTACGTAGACATTCGGGGTGTTGCGATTTGCCATCAACAGCTTTTGCACGCTGGGGGACCAAGAGGTCATTCCACAGATTTGAAGGAGCTTTCAAGAAATTCGGACTTAAAAAATTACAGGTTTTATAGTTTCAGTATTTTCACCTTCCAGGCTGAACTTTGAAATCAATTTTCAAGGGCTTAACTTGCTCAAAACAAGTCAAAATTTCACCAGTTGATAGATCGGGGATAATCTTCAAAAGGGTATTCTTAGTTTTTTGAGATTTTGACTTTCAAAATTTCATGGTTTTTTTATTTTCAGATTTCAGGTTTTCGGAAGTCTGGCATTTTTAGGTTTTCGGGACTGTCATTCCAAATCAAATTCCAAACTCTAAAATATCAAAAATACAGGTCTTTCAAATTTCTATTTTAAATATTGTCGTTTTGATGTCTAACTCAAGCAGAATCTAGCCTTTGAGGCTCACTTTCTAACACATCCGGTGACTCAAGGAGGGATAGAATTCAACTGTGTAGAAGAAGCAAAGTTGCCTGCATATGAGAAGAATTCAAACCAGGTCCAATACCCGAGAAGAGGGGCTATTTTTCCACTTGCAACTTTCACTGTGTAGAGGAAGGAGAGGAAGAAGACCACAAAGATCACCATCTCCACCTAACAGGACTTTGTCTACACCTCCACCTCGGTAGGCCTTTTCTCACATCGACCAGGGTTCTTAGGCCAATCATAATGGCACATCTACCATCGAATCCCTTTGTCAATTTCACGGGTAGTAGTCCACTTTCCCTAAATGCTCGTAATCAAATTCCAATACAGGTTGCAGACTAAAGAACATACCCTATTTCACAGAGAAAATCATACTACTCCTATTGATCACATCCAGGATATTGCTAATGCATGTGCAATCCACGAAATAAATGAAATGGATGTTGCAGTCAAGTTGTTGGCTTCATCTTTCAAAGGAAAGGCCTTACAATGGTTTAAGAGCCTAACAATAGGGTCTATTACAAATTGGAACCAACTTTGTTAAGCTCTTTATGCAACTAGTTCGGGAGAGGGCGAACAATTTATCTTTATTGGAATAACTGACAACAATCAAAAGGGCTCCTAACGAACAAATGGCAGATTTCAACTTTAGATTCCAACGGACATGGGACAGGATTCCAATAGCCATTAGACCAACGACCGAAGGAGCATTCCTTTATTTCTTAAAGGCTATAAATTCAGACATAGCCATGATGATCCAATCAATGGGAGGGACAACGCTGCCAGGGGCCTACGACACAACTATTAGAGCAGAGAACTATTTGATCCAAGCTGGCAAGCTTGCACCAAGGCCACCAATGCCTCTCTATCCAGAGATGGGAAATCCTACAACCAGTCAAGCACCAGAGTTGAATCCCATTCCAACTCCTAGAAATCAAAGCAATAATGAGGCGTCAACTTCTTCAAATACTTCAAAGGAATTGCAGGAGGTTATGAAACAACTACAGAACCTTGGAAATGAGCTTGTGACTATCAAAAGATAGCAAGCTCAAAGTGCTAGACCGTATCAGCCTCAAGCACAGTAACAAGCTAGGCCCCATACCAACAAAATAGACCACCACCTCAAGTTGCAAATCAAAACCAGAACCAAGGACAGCCTCAAGCTGCCAGGCCATTTCGACCGTATGATTCAAATGCAACGACATCCTCAAGAGCTTTGGTCCCGACACAAAATAACACATGGCACAGAGTACGACCGTGTGTTACCCTTGCAATCTACCTCACAATCAGTTAGCATGTTTCAATGGTGCACTAAATCAGCCTCGATGGTGCAAACCATTGGTGTTGCTCAAGAACCAAGCCGAGGAGAATCAACAAAGAACAAATGCAACAAAAAGGACCTCCAACGGAAACCACATCGGCAAATTGGCAAATGGAATACTTCGTGGAGTTAACCAACAACCTTTTCAAGGCGTGGCTGCCAACACACGGTCAAAGAAGATAAATATAGAGAGGGACAACCGTGTAATCCAGCTTGTTTCTCATTCCACTCTTACACAACAAGGGGTCAAGAGACCAAACGCAGCTCCAAATGTGCAAAATCAACCCAAGGTACCAGTTGTAATAACACATGCACTGCTCAAACTCCGTAAAAGGTCACACCAAGTAAGGGACAACAAAAGGACAATTCATCCCCTTTCAACATCATCGATCAAATGAAGAAGACACATGTGAACATTTCCATGTGGGAATCACCTACGATCCTGTGGCAACGAGATTTATCGCAAGCTTACAATGGCTAATTGGTCTACCAAAATGTATCAAACCAGGGACATGAGAAAGTTCTCACTAATGCAAATGCAACATGATGGGGGCCAGAGAAGAAAAAATTTGAAGCCTCCACCATTCTATGTTTCGTTGATTGTTGGAAACCACTTGGTACACAACTGCATGATAGATTCAGGGGCAAGTAGTTCAGTGATCCCGAAGCAAATAGCGGATCAACTGGTCTCGAAATATGAGCCGCTCTTGAAAGGAGTAGTACAGACTAGATGGACGGCAAAGGAAACAAATGGGGTCATCAAGGGGTTAAGCCTAACACTACATTCCTGTCCTAATGTTACAGTTCTGCAAGATGTGTCTGTGATTGACCTTCCCCTCTTTGCGTTGTGTCTATCAAGGGACTTCACCGTAAAAATCGGTGGATATTTATCTCAGATTGGTCACACATGATTTTAGGACAAGGTATGGAGCCAAAGCAACAATCAGTCAGAACCAATTGCCAATTTCCATATTGAGCCTCATGTACCAAATCCTATCAATGCAAATTGCTCGGCTTTTGATCGGAGGAGTGTTCAGTGATCTAGAAACAGTACTAAGGTCGAGGGAATTCTGATTTAACTTTAGATGAATGGGCAAACAAGCATCATACAAAGAAATTGAAGAATCTGAATTGGGCGTGTATTGTATACACGAAGAAAATTCACCCATTCCCGACGTCATTCAAATTTCAACAAAAGGATGAAAACAAAGTTTGGAAATTATTTTTCGATGGTTCGAGAAGCGCATACAGGTGCTTTGAGGTGGTGCAATGTTGATTTCACCACAAGACATCAAGTATTATTCACTTTTTTCGTTTCCAGCTTTTCTTGTTCAAATAACACGGCTGAATACGAAGCATTGATTCATGGAATTCATTGGGCCAGGAAAAGGGGCATAAAGAACTTGTAGGTGTTTGGAGATAGTGAGTTAATTGTCAACCAAGTTAGGGGACAACATGCTACAAAGAATGACCTGTTGAAGGGCTATAAGAATAGGGTATGGGACCTCATTGAGGATTTCAAGCTTTCAACATTGTGTCCATACCTGTGAAGAAAAATGAAGCCACAGAGATAGGCTCGCAGCAGATTGGAGCAACATTTGATGTGGTTGACAACATCGAAGAGAGAAACACACAGCCACATATCCATGTGATTGTGAGGCCAGCAGCCCAGATAATAACACAAGCCGGGCAGTGTTTGAGAACGATCAACAGATCGTCAATTTCTTACAAGAAGAGGCTGAATTCTCACTAGGAATCAAGACAGATTAGAGAGCAGCAGATGGGGATCAAGTAGTGTAGTTGCATGACAAACAAGCTTCCTAAGGGTTTAGTAACGTTGGAGTCTATCTTCAACCCTAACGAATAGTTCCGTAAAGAAAAGGCTAACATACAGGTCAAGAGAGAAGATTCAAAGCCAATTCTGGTTGGGGAAGGCAAAACACTTCAAATTGGTAAAGGGGCCACCGAACAGAGAAATCAGATTTCATACAGCTTTGCCAAGAATTCCCAAATGTCTTCGCTTGGAGCTATGAAGACTTGAGAGGATTCGATCCAAATTTGGCACAACATACCATAGAATTGATCCAGATGCTACACCCATCGTGCGTAAACAGAGACCAGAACCCTCACATTGAGCCTCTAATGAAGAAAGAGCTTAATAAGCTAATAGAGGCAAGCATTATATTCCCGATCAAGCACTCAAGCGGGTTGCAAACTTGGTTCCTGGCCAGAAGAAGAGCGAGAAATCAGGTTGTGTGTGGACTTTCGAGACCTCAATAGGGCATCTCTCAAAGACCATTACCCACTCCCTTCAATGGAACAAATATTGCAAGTGGTATCTAGTTCGAGAGATTCTCTCTCCTAGATGGCTACTCGGGTATAATCAGTGATGGTGAAAGAAGATGACCAATTCAAGACCGCTTTCACCACCAAATGGGGACTTATGCCTACAAGAAGATGCCATTTGGGCTATCAAATGTTGGGGCCACTTTCCAAAGGGCAAATGGATATGGCATTCAAGGGGTTGATCAATAAAATAGTTCTGATATACTTGACGACATCACCGTATTCTCAAAAATACAAAGCAGCGGATCACCTCTATCATTCGAGGCAAGTATTTCAGATGTAGAAGATTTGGGGTATCATTGAATCCCAAAAAATGCATATTCTTGGCTCACGAGGGAAAACTTCTAGGCCATATTGTTTCAAAGGAGGGATTGACGATCGACCCGTAGAGATTTGAAGTAATTCGAGCGTTGCCATTGCCAAGTCACAAGAAGGCTCTTCAAAGCTTCTTGGGAAGGATCAATTTTGTCCGCAGATTTGTTCCAAACTTTGCATCTCTCGTAAAACCAATAACGCTAATGTTAAAGAAGAGCATGGCATTTAAGTGGACATCTGAAGGCAAGGCAAGTTTTGAGGCAATAAAAGAGGCTATATCTCAAGCTCCGACTCTTGTCAATCCAGACTTCTCCAAGGACTTCGTGCTATATGCCTTTGGTGGTGGAGACACGATTTCTGCAATCCTGGTACAACAAAACAAGGAGGATTAGAACAACCAATTGCTTTCTTCAGTCAAGGCTTAGAGGAATACGAAACTAGGTACTCTTTCATTGAAAAGCATGTCCTTGCAGTAATCAAGAGCTTAAAGAAATTCAAGCACCTAGTCTCAAACAATAAGATCCAATTATTGGTCTCTCATGCGGAGTCGTGGACTTCCTTCTAAACAAGGATCTGAATGAGAAACGTGCAGATGGATAACTCATGTCATGGAATATGACATCGAGATCAAGGTCACCAAACTAGTACGTGGAAGGGACTATGTGAGCAGCTAGCCTTGAGTCAACAAGTTGAAGCAGTGATGAAAAGAGGCTGTCTTGTACTACAGATAACCAAGAACAAGAAAATGATGATGTGCCCACTCCCTGTTGGACTCAGAATGTGATACACTTCCTACAGACAGGCCTATGCCCTCCAGAAATGAGCAAAGCAAAGAGGAGATACTTCAGATTACAAGCCATTCCATATGTGCTTGTTGATGGTGTTTTGTTTAAGAAAGACATCAATGGAGTTCTATTGAGGTGCATTGGGACAAGCCAAATTGAGAGGGTGTTATGAGATTTTCATGATGGAGATTCTGGAGGACATTTTGCCCCACGAGTAACAGCTCTCAAGATAATGAAGGCAGGGTATTATTGGCCGATAGTCTTCAGTGACTGCTATACATGGATAAGAAAGTGTAAGAAATGTGCACTCTTCACAGGAAAAGAAAGACTAGCAGCGCTTCCATTGCACCCACCTTTTGGTTGACCAACCATTTATGCAATGGGGATTGGACTTCGTCAGGGTCATCAATCCAAACTCAAGCCAAGGCCACAAGTGGATTCTCATGGCAACGGACTATTTCACCAAGTGGACCGAAGCAGTAGCGCTCAAAGAAGCAAATGAGTCTAACATACTAGACTTTTATGAAGGAATAGTGACCAGGTTCAGTGTGCTGGCCACTATCATATCAGACAATGCATTGGCATTTATAGGTTCCAAGATTACAGAATGGGCTGTCAAGAATGGAATCTATTTGAGCACCTCTTCAAATTATTACCCGCAGGGTAATGGACAGGCAGAGTCTACGAACAAAAATTTGCTAAGAATCATCAGGAGGACTCTGGACAAAAATCAAAGAACATGGCATACCAAGCTAAAATCAGCATTATGGGCTGATAGAATAACACCAAAGAGGTCTACAGGTAATTCCCCTTACAATTTGGTCTATGGAAAAGAGGCAGTATTGCCTATATCATTAGAATTGCCTGCATTGGAACTCATGAAGCAGTTGGAGTTGTCTGAGTTCAAACCAATGGAGGCCAGGTATGCAGAGTTGATGGAATTGGAAGAAATTAGAGAACATGCAGTTCAAACAATTGAGAAAGATCAGGCCTTGGTGAAAAGATGGTTTGATAAGAAAGCAAGAGCAAGGACCTTCCAGGAAGGGGACCTAGTTCTGAAATGGGATGCAGATCGGGAAAAACCAGGAAGGCATTCCAAGTTTGATGCCATTTGGAGTGGCCCCTACATGGTCACGGGATGTAAGAATAGCAATGCCTTCCAATTGTCTACTTTGGATGGAGGAGAACTCCCGATTCCGGTTAACTAATCCATCTTAAACATTCATACTAAAAAGAAAAAGGTTTACCCTTGTAAATATTAGCATAGATTTCAATTCCTCTAAGTGCGTATGCATATTGTCTTGTTGTAGTTAGGTTTCATTTTCCCTAAGTGCTCTGGCATAGGTTTTGCTGCTCTCAGGTTGAATTTCTACAGTTCAGTGTGCTCTCGAGGAAGGAGTTGCGATCGTGCTCGGATCGAGATCGTCGTTGGTTTCAAGTTATTGCTTATGACTCCATGCCCAATGGATTGCTAAAAGGCCACTGATCTTCTACCTAGCAGGTAGGTGATCCCATTGAGTCACCAAATTGTTGTATATATCTTTTCCCCGGTAGATATAGACAAGCAGGAGAATGGAGAAATCAAAGAAGCTCAAATCCCTGACATGCGCCCGGCGCACAGAATGGGCGCACGACACAGAGTGTCGACAGAGGAAATGGTGTGCCCAAGGCACACAGAATGGGTGCATGACATGAGTGTCGATAGAGGAAATGGTGCACCCAAGGCACACAGAATGGGCGCACGACACAGAGTGTCGACAGAGGAAATGGTGCGCCCAAGGCACACAGAATGGGCGCACGACAGAGTGTCAACAGAGGAAATGGTGCACCCTTGGCACACAGAAGTGGCGCATAGAAATGAGTGTCGATAGGGCAATGTATGCACCCTTGGCACACATAAGAGGATGTCGACATGCACACGGATGCGCCCTTGCGCACCTTCAGGAGGCGCAGCATTTTGAGCGCTGACGAGAAGAAAACTCCCAGCGCAGATATTCAGATGGCCATAACTTTTTACTGGGAGCTCAGATTCATGCAAGGTTGGATTTTTTGGAAAGCTTACGAGGTCCTCTATCCAACTACGACTAGATATATTTAATTGGGTGAGAACAAATTATTAAAAAATGCAAAATACATTTCGCCACTTTTGGGTTCGCTGGGTTCTCACCTACCATCATTATGAGATGAATTAAATACAACCTGCGGTGGTTGGGGTAGATTTGGAATTTCTCTCTCTTCCCTCTCTCATTATTCCTATAAATTATAAGGAGGGGCTTCTTTCTAAAGGTTGGACATTCTTGTTTTTCCTCCCTTCTTCTCTCTTTGGTGTGAACTTGTGGAGTTAAAACCTCCCATTTGAAACAGTAATGCAACCTTGCCTCTTGGCATTTTGTAGTGTGTCAGTATCAATCTTTGGGGCAAATTAATGCATGTCCAGGATGTTTCTCAACCCTCTCTCGTATTCATTTGCATCCCCCTAATCTTTCACTGTGAATCTGGCTATCTGTGTATGATCTTGTATTGCATTTTAATGGTCTGTGTTTATTGGCAAGACAAGTGTTCTTCATTCCTCGGTGCATCACCTTTGTAGTTTAGGTTTTATTTTATGCATTTTCTTACCCCTATCTCCTTGCAAGTTAGATTAGGTTTTTAGTAAACCCTCTCGCACCCTCTACGTGTGCATCTAAACAAAGGAATAGGAACCGGCCTTCATTCGAGAGCTTTTCCATTTCGCAAGGTCCCACACTTGGGAAAAGCTCCATGTTATGCAATCGTAATGAGAGTCTCAACCCATCGTGTTACAGAGACATTCAGGGGTGCTGTGATTCGCCATCAACAGCTACTATTGTAGGATGTTAGCATGATGAAGAATTTAATCATTTAGTTATATAACTAATATATTTGTCATACAGTGCATATTTAGACCTGGATCTAGAACATAACAGACTTAACATATAACCATAATGGAATCAAGCATGTAATATTGAATTATAACCATGATAACACCTTGTTTCAGTCCATTATATCTATTATATTAATTACAGTAAATACATAGAAGCTTCATTAAAATAATAGTAGTATACGCTCATGCACGTAATAGATCTAACAACATAATCTCACTATACCCTAGTTCTCACACGTATATCTATGCTCTCTCTCTCTCTATATATATCCCTCTCTACTACACAATTTACTACATATTTATAAGGGTGGGGACTTTCCCTTCACCGCTTATCTAATCCCAAAATAGGTCACATGCTATTATTAGCCACACGCCATTACAAAAATAGGCTTACATGTAAGAGTGTTAACAATAGATCTCCCTTAGTCAACTATCAGTTCATCATTCTATCTTTAGCCCGCATCCATATAAAGCAATTCATACATGGTCATCCAAAAATAGCCAATGTATGATGTGCAAGTCTCCAATCGGTTTGAGTGCTCCGCACACTATCTCTAAAAATAGATCCTCATCTTAAAAATGGCTAAGTCTTGAATCTATCTCTATTCTATGTGCGATCCTCTCCGATGTTTCCGCACCTTTGAATGCACTCTTTTCTCCCATGTAAACCTTCTCGTATTTTCTTCATTAAGTGTCTCGATTTTGACCGATCAACATTACTATGTTAGAACTATCTATAAAATTACCGGATTTAGTTGTGGAACTATTGGGTTTGGCTACTCGAACTACGGGTTTAGCTACATAATTCAAATATAATTATACTATTTCTTCCTTGAATTTTTCTCAACTACTTCTCAACTTCATTTATTCTACCGAAATGATAGCTCATTATTAATATGCTGCCACTTTTACTTGTTCAATCGACATCAACCTCATGATTACTTGATTTTGATCATAATGTACAAAGAATGACTCATAATACTACCGACTCAAGTCAAGTCTAATCACACATGCCAGCTTTGTTATCCTCGTAAAATTGACGAGGGCAATTTTATAGGTAAACATACAAAATTTTGTCTTGGTCCTCGTCGTGGACCCTCTCGCATTCGGAACGTTGAAAAATCCCTTTCTGGGAAATCTAGTTCTCCAAACTTAGCCATTTTTGATACCTTTTGGCTAGGTGCACCTTTTATCTCGTGTTACATAGAGTAAATTTGCACTTCTTCATTTCCTTTGGCACACCATTTGACATGTCGACACATGTTTTGGTGTGCCAAAGGGCATAAGGAATGAAGTGTTAATAGTCTTAAAATTGTGGCAAAGGCATAAGTATTCCCGTGTCGACACATGTTTTGGTGCACCTCTTGAAAAAGTGGTTGGCACATTTATTGCACCTTTTCCTATATATAGGCGTATCCGCCCTATCACTTTCACAATTGAAAACACGTGATAAATTTATTCCTCTCGCACCTTTCGGCACGCCTATCCTCCTCATATCACGTTCGTGGACCCTGTTTCGCCTCTCACATACTATATATTCCGGTAGGTGGTTCTTACTCCTCCTATGTTTTGTTTGATTATTTGTATGGTAGGAGGAAATGGATTTGTAACCCCCTTTTTTACTGTTCTTGCTATCTTTCTCCCCCAAGCTCTTCCTCCTCTTTCCAGATTTACTAGTAAGGAGGGCTCTACCTCAAAAATCACCTGACCTCCTTACAGTGCCCCCTTCACCATCCAAAAAACCATGTAAAAGAGGCCTAAAATTTCACGAGCCTGTCAGAAAAGAGAAAACATGAAAGATTAGTTTAAAACTTTGCTTTTTCCTCTTGGCACATTTCCCACGCCTTTTACATATAATACAGTCACACAAAGAAGGCGCACTGATCCCACTTGCAACATGAAAATTACCCACGCCATGTGAAACCGAGTAAATCCTAAAAATAGCGCAGTGCATCCCCTCTTACAGTAACACAATGTCATGCAAGCCTTCGCTATGCCGCGCCAATTTCCCCTTTTGCACACACATAAAGCCTATGTTACACACATCAACCATGCACCCTTCGGCACACCAAATTTCCATGTAACATGAAAAATATATGCGCCATTGGCACGCCCTGCTTCTCATGCAACATGAAAATTATCTGTGCCCAAAGATAAAACACATATGAATGGCATAGGTGCACTTATGCTTATAATAACAAAATGTCATGTGCAGGATCTTGCACCCTCGCGCCTTTGCACTAATTTGTTCCTTGTAACACCCTTCTTCTCGTGTGCACATTACTATTAACCCCGCAGCTGCAGTGTTCATGCGCCCCCTACTGCGCCCGAGGCCTTTAAATTATTAACTCCTCATTCTATAATACTCTAATGGAAGATCTAACAGCTAACATGGCTCTTTTACGTTGGGTTTCATTTCTTCTTCTTATAGATCAACAACTGAACTCAGATCCACATATGTATACATCAAGCAAGAGACCGACCAAATCAAAGGGCAAAGCTAAACTTACAGAGGAAGAGATGAAGTACAAGTATCAGAGGGTCAGAATGCCCGAGTCCCAAGCAGAATGTGACCTGGATATAAGAGACTCTGAGCTCAGTCACTTTGACATGGAAGATTTCTAGGCCAGAACTAGGAGAGTCACGGGGAGTCCCTGGATGGACAAACTAGTAGGTAGTGGCCTGCATTTTGCTGGGGGGATCCCCGTCAGTGCAGTGAACAATGAATTCATGATGGTAGTGGCCTGCTGCTACAACAAAGACATGAGGTGTGTCCAAAATGAGAAGGGTGAAGTCATGATCAACCTTACCGCCCGGCACTTCAAAATCATGCTTGGCATCCCTCACCACCAGCATTTCATGGCCGAATGCCAAGAAGACTGCATTAAGGCATGGGAGGATAATGAAGACCAATGCATGCAACTGATGAATGAAGTGTATTTAAAGAACAAGAAGGTGGTAACCAGATGGCCATAGGTTATTCACCATAGTGATTTCTCTGAGGAATTAAGTGATACTATCACGTTCCTAAGCAGAGTGTTTGGGCTTTCTGACACCCATTACTTTCACAAATGGATGCTCAGGTACTTTGAAACTAGGAAAAAGAACGTACCAGATCAACGCTTCGAGTGGGCGGAGATCATAAGCAGCACCATATCCGAGTAGCTCCAACAACTCACCACAACGGGGAGGTTCTACATGAACTCCTACGTAGTCTATGCTACAGCCTTGGAAAGGGATTATCCAACATTGAGCCGATGTGGGTTTGGCCCCGGTGAAAATATATGAGTACTACCCAGAGCTGAAGCTGGAGAATAACATCCCATAGTTTACCAAGATTAACAATGCTTTCTTCTACAACGTCGTCTGCCTTTTGAGGCCCAACATGACTCACGGTCGAATGACCAAGAGCATTGTCACAGCAACGGAGAAGTGGGGGCCTTATTCACACAATTTTCCACCTTCACCTATCTTAGGGAAGCTAACTTCCTGGGTGAGCCCACCAAATTTCCAAGATATGCCGGTCCCAAGCTGATCCTGTTGGAGCTATCTAGACAGCTCGTAACATACCATGAGAAGTTCCTGAAGAGAAAGTAGGGTGGAACTCCTTTCCCCTTACAAAGGGGTAGATACACATGCATCTCTTACAGGGGAAATGGTTGTCGAGTTAGAACTGCTCAATCTGAAGCACAATTTCCCGGTGAGGCCAACTTTCGATCCAAGGAGCTGACTTCCCAAAGCAAAACTTGATCCAATTCACATTCCACAGATCGAGGACATTTATATCGACCTGTATCATGAGGTCAAGCTTATAAGAAAGGACCATTCTCACCTAGCCTTGACAGAGGTCATTCAAGATGGCATGGCCATTGTCTCAAAAGGTTATCAAACTACCGATTAAGAAGTTGGTCAAGTGTATCTTGACACGGATGGGGAAAACTCGGCCGTTTACTATAATTGATGAGAACCAAAGTGACCTAGACCATCAAGATAGGGTCAAAGAAACTCTGCATGCGAGATAGAACACTGGTGCAGGATGAATGGCCTCATCTACCTCGGGGTAGATTTCACTACGTCCCCATTGGAAACGCACCTGCTAGGACAAAGCATCTGCCAAAGGGAAGAGGAAAAGACAAAGAGGGAGAACCAAGCTCTGCTTAAGAAGGAGCTCCTGAGAGTCCCCTTCGTGGCACAAGAACAAAGTTGAGTCTATTATCTCTAGAGAAAGAAGCACCAAGATGTTTTGATGGATGTTGCCACTACTACAACTACCGAGGTCACTTCTCCCTCTCCTCATTCTCCTCCTCGTGTGACCCAAGTGACCATTCCTTTGGTCGTATCCTCTCCCCCATCTTCTACTGTTCCCCCCTCCTTGTCATCCATCTTCTCTTCTCTCGCGGAGCTGTCCCCCACCATTTCTTCTCTCATCTCTCATCTCCCTTCCTTTCCCACATCTTCCTCCCCTATAGTGTCCCTCCCCCTGTGAGCACTTTCTCGGCCTCCCTCTCGATGCCGCCACCAAGTGTCTCTACGCACTTTCCCTCCACTACTACAGCTGCCCCCTCTTCCACTTCTGGTCCCACTCCCATAAGTCTAGCGTGGATCTCCCAGCATCTAAGCCAACAAAAGAGGAAAGTTCCTATCACACCGATGGACTTCTTTGTCATCCCAACAAAGGGGGCTAAGAAGCAAAAGCCTATAACCCGCTTCTCTCAAAGTGCATCGGAGAAAGAGTAATGGAGATTGCATATCCCAATCCTTTAAAGGATAAAAAGGATCTGTCTCTGACAGATTATACAGTGACCCAAGTCATAATGGGAATGTCTTCTGAAAGCCTTCAGGGAGAGGCCCTATCTGTAGTCGATGCCCTTTGCAAGAAGCTCTAGGAAGCAAAGGAAGAAAAGAGGCTATTAAAGGAGCAAAATAAACATCTTCTCCACGCAGAAAATGGGCAGTGCACCTCCTACAACTGCCACCAAAACTCCTGAGCCCCTGAGCCAGGATAAGATAAAATCGCGAGCAAGGTATGGCAGTATCCACCTGGAGAGACAAAATCCTCAAGGAAAGTGAGGGAGTAATCGTCAAGTTCACCGAGTTGTATCAGAACATCAATCAGGCAAACAACGCACTCCAGGTGATTGCGGGACCCATCTCTCAAAGAGTTGGACCATGCTAGGCTATAGCATGAGACCTTCCAGAAAATGCTTGACTGTTCAGTCAAAGATCTGGTCAAGTTCGACGTCTTCAATCACCCCAGAGCACCCAAAAAAATCCTTTCTACTTTGGACTACCAGGTCGATCAGTTGGAGTTTGTCCTCAAAAATATAGATAAAGTCAAAGAGGAAGCCTTGGAGGCTATGCACCAGATGGAGCAAATCATCCTGAGAATATCCCTAGGCTTGCTCACTCCTTCTTTTTCCCTAAGGAAGGCAGACCAAACTATTCGGATCTTTAAGGAGATCGTCTCGCAAGGGTTAGGGCCAGAAGCCACTTTTGACACCGAATGCATCAACAACCTTCTGGCCTATCGTGACTTTATAGGGTACCTGATAGAGGCAGGGAAATGAATATTCCAAGCTCCTAGAAAGGCTCGTGGATGAACGTGAAACTTGTGAAGTTATCAGTGATCGCCACAAGGATCCTGCTCAAGATCAACTTCAGCCCATGATCAGCAAGTTCATGGAATATCGGGCCTAGTTTAACATCACTTCTCCCGAGCAACAACAGAAGCAAGACACTCCCTTTCGGCCGTGAGATGACGACGAATAGTCTCCTTCCTCTCGATCTTCTTTTTGTAAATATCTAAGAGTATGTTGGCACAAATGATGACATCATCCATGTTGCACCATGGGATGATGTCATCCACCAAGTTGTCGAAAGTCAACAGTTGACTTTTAGATATTTTGTAGATACTTTGTAATTAGGTTGTTGGTTTCTTTTTGGCCTTCTCTCTTTTCCTTATTCTATATATACTTGAATACTTGTTGTATTCAAAGAATGAATACTTTTCAATGAAAAATAGAAGTAAGAAGAAAAGACTTAGAGCTTTTTGTAATGTAAAGGAAATATTAATACAATATTTAGACTTTGTGCTTTGAATACCTATGTTATACATAAGAACTTTCTTATGTTAGATCTGTATGTTTGTTCTATTGAAGCTACTTCGCTTTATTGTCATTTATTCATCAAGTATTGCTTTGTTTGTCTATGCGAGTAAGTTCGGCTCTGTTTACTACCACCTAAAACATAGACCCTCCAACCTTTCTCGCTTTGGAGTTCATTTCTTTTCTCCCTTCAGATCTTTCCTATCTCCCTACCTCGCTTCTTCCCCTTCTTCTTACAGGTTGGAAGTACCTCTCTTTGGGATGAGATCCCAGCCCCAAGGTAGAATATTGTGAGACTTGCATAGATTCCTGTTGGTAGAATAGCAATAAACCAGTTTCGCTTTGCTGACTCAAAGAGGGGCTATGCCCTGCACACTGTTGGCTCATCTATCCATAGATCTTTCCACCCAATGATTTTTAGACCAACAGCTTTTTGGCGACTCTCTGGGATCGAACAGTGTCTAATAGATCTATGATAGTGGTATGTCAGAAAATTAGTGAAAATAAAAAAAAAATCACTACCTGTTTGTAAATTTTTAACTTTTGTTCAAAATCTAAATTTTTTGCAAAAGTGACCCAAACTGAAAATTTTCTTCAGAGGTCCATAGATATGGGCTAGTTAGAGATCTTTAGTTCGCTGAGTTTTTACAAAAATCTATATTTTTCCGTAGATCTGAGTTTTGACAGTTTACCAAAATTTTCAAACTCTTTAAAAAGTCAACTCTAGATCTGAAAATCAGCTTACTAAGCTTTACCATCATTTTATCCTCACTGATCTTTGTCATTAAAACCGTAATTGGTTGTTAAAAGAGGGATAAAATTAAATATTTAGAAAAGTACATGCTGCTGATTTTTGTTAGAAAATTCAGAAAATCAGCAAGTACAACCAAAAAGAGTTTTAAATCTGCTCCAATATATTGTAGATCTGGAAGGTACACTGGCAGGTGAACCATTTACTCGTAGCAGGAGAGCCCGTGGTGAAGTTGATCCTACTTTCAATCTTCTTCAAAGGCACAACTTCAGTGTTACACCAGCACGCTTCTCGTCGCTAAGCTCAGCTGACCGGTCATCCAGGAGTGTCTCACCTCCACGAAGGAAGCACCTCTCACAAGGTGCATCCACATTACTTTGCAGTGCTTTGTTGCTTAGTGGGACCATCCTCCCAGCACACGTTCTCTTTCTAGTTGTTTAAATGGCAGTGCCATGGGGAAATGCTATGGGACCTTTGGTTTACCACATCCTGTTCACGTGCTCCCACACAGAAACCAAAATAATTTTCCTAAATTTGATGGGAGAGGGAACCAAAGCACAGATTCACACATATCCGTGTTCATCATGTCATGCAGTATCCTAGATGTGACCCATGAAGATGTGTCGCCACCTCTTTCTAGAAACCTTTCAAGGACTAGTAGTGGAATGGTTTCAAGCATTTGCCGGCCTAATCTATTACTAGTTAGGCCACCTTACGGACTCGCATTTGAAGAAAGGTATAAACCTTCGAGGATGCATTCACGTTGCTATCAAAGATCACTCACTCAAGAAGGAGGTCAATGAAACCATGCATGATTTCATCGGCCATTTCAACTCACTAATCAATCAAGTTCCACCTACCATGCTCCCAACGCCAGAAGATCAGAAGTGTTTCTTCGTGAACTCCATGAGCTCAAAAGTAAGTTTCTTACTCTTGCAAGAACAAGTCACTACTCTAGTTCTCGCCCAAGCTGTTGCCATACAGATTGAAGATAATTTTCTTATATTTGGTGAATTGAAGAGAGAGCCATCCAAGTTGAAAGTTTCAGCTCCTTCTCCCACCACTTCATCTGATCCGGCATTCCAAAAGATGGCAAATGACTTGCTCACATTAAAAAATCAGCTAGCTCAGTCTTCTCCCGGCTCTTCATACCGGGATATTCCACAGAGGAGCTTTACTTCTAACAACATCTCATAAAGGCCCTTCCTACCTGCAACTGCTCCATGGTTGGTGCTCAAGGCCCCTTCAGTCAATGCTTTAGCTGAAATCAAAGAAGAGGAGAAAATTATGAAGAACCTTCATCGCCAGGTGAAGATGATCAAGATGTCGGTGAACCGACTGGTGACTCTACTATCGGGTATATGGAATTTGATGAGGAAGAATCTAACAAAGAGGAGGGTACCCAAGGATATGCAAGCAGACAATCATATGTTGTTTTTACCCGCTTGTAAGGAAAAGAAGCAAAAATGGCTGCCAATACACAGAAAGTGAAGGTCGTGTCACATGCGCCTCCAACCATCGCTAAATGAGGTAGTCCCCTTCCTGCTCAACCTGTTATTAAGTATTTTTCGAAAAGATCTTTTTCCCCTATCTCCCCTCCGAATCAACCCTCTCATGTTCCTATCAAGGCTGGTAATCCTACCCTACCATTGCGAAATGAGGGACTCATTCCTTCATCAACGCAACCCTTGGCCACGTTTGATATAATCGATCAAAGCAAAAGACCAAAATCTAGATGTCCGAGGATGAATATCTTCACCAATTCCCAAGCAATTTGTAAGGTTGACCGAATACATCCAAAGCCAAGTTTTCATAACTACTCAAGTTTCCCCAAAAGGAATCCTTTCTACTCCTCGTCCATCTCGCATAAATGTTGCCTCAACATCTACGTTAGGCAAGATAGAACCTTTCTATCTCTCCCTCCTAATCAATGGCCACAAACTAAGCAATTGCATAATTGATTCTGGGGCTTCTGATAACATCATGCTAGAAAAATTTTCCCATGCCTTGGGACTCACCCTTACCAAGCCTTTTGGCAGATGTTATTCCTTGGAAACCAAACAAGTTCCATTGATTAGTCAAATCAAGGACGCTTAGTTCGCATTTGCGGCGTTCCTAGAGAAAAGAGTAAAGATGACTGTCCTCATTGCTGATATTCCGATAGCATACAAAATTCTACTAGGAAGGAGCTTTTGCAGTGAAGTTGGAGGGGAGATTCATATGGACTGGTCTAAGGCTAGAATCCCCATCAAAGGTATAATGCAAACATTGGAGCTGGAATCTCAGAAGAAGTACTTGGTTACCAATTCCAATGACCCCAAGGCCCAAATTATCTTCGAATCATCAGGGTTGGGCAACTATTTCTTGTCCAATGAGTCTGACAAGGTGGATGTCCTCATCCAAGTAGAAGATCTTAACAAGATCTGGACTTTGCATTTTGATGGCAGCTGTGTAACTAGTGGTTGCATAGTCTTTGGAGTTGTGCTGATATCTCCCGAGGAGGAGATTATCCCTTTCTCCTTCAAGTTGCAGTTTTTCAACACGAATAATACTGCTGAGTATGAATCTTTGCTACTTGGCATGCAAGCCACAAAGGAAAGAGGAATCAAGAATCTGAAAGTACAGGGTGATGCAGAGCTGGTCATAAATCAAGTTAAAAGGATATACCAAGTGAAGAATGAAAGGCTCAGACATTACCGCAACGTGGTATGTGACAACATCGAGGAGTTTGATTCTTTTTCAATAAAAGCCATTCCTAGAGCTCAGAATGACATGGCCGACTCATCGGGCTGTCTCAAAGATCCCTCATGCTCCCTCACCCAGTTTGAAAATAGACACATATAACATTGAGGTGGTTTTCCACCCAAGCGTGCTTGAGACAATTCCCAACACCTGGCAGGTATTCAATGATGACAATCAACTTATTGCCTTCCTAGAAAAGGTAGAGAATTTCAGTGAGCTTCATTTTGAAGGATCCACTTCTACATGTCGTGAATCAGTTACTAATCAAGATGGTGATTCAAAAGGAAGTGATGGCATATGTCAGCTCAAAGGAAATAAAATCCTGAAAGGTTTGGTTTCCCTAGAGCGGTTATTCGATAGGCACGATCGTTTTGTCAAGAAGAAAAGGTGAGATGATCCTAACTCCTCCCCAAAAACCGAACCGGTTAATTTAGGTTCGGTAGAACATCCGTAGTTTGTGAACATTAGAAAATGTTGTGCACCTAAAGAGAAGCAAAAATTTGTCAAGTTGCTGAAGAAATACATGGATGTATTGGTGTGGTCCTATGCCGATCTAAAGTCTTTCAAGCCGAAGGACGTCCATCATGAAATCCCGTTGAAAGAGGATGTCAAACCCTTTTGCCAGAAGCATAGACATTACAATCCTAAGATCTTAGGTACTATCCAGACTGAAATTCAGAAAATGCTCGACGCAAGGATCATTTTTCCTATCGATCATAGTACTGGTGGTGAACATTGTACCAAGACGCAATAAGAATGATGAGATACACATATGCATAGATTTTTGTAACTTGAATCAAGCCTCCTTGAAGGACAACTACCCCCTTCCCATAATGGATCAGGTTCTGCAAGTAGTGACTGGATCGGAAACGCTGTCCATGCTTGATGGTTTTTCAGGCTACAATCAGATTGAAGTCTCACCCGAAGACCAATTCAAAACAACATTCATTATCCCTTGGGGTACATTCATTATAAGCAGGATGCCTTTTGTCCGACTCAATGCGAGCGCCACTTTTCAATAGGCCATGGACTTTGCATTCAAAGGAATGATGGGAAAAGTCATCATAGTTTACTTGGATGACTTAACTGTGTTCTCTAAATAGTGGAATGATCATTGTGATCATTTGGAGCAAGTATTGATTAGATGCCGAGAGCATGGGATCTCCCTGAATCTGAAAAAGTCTATTTTTGGAGTCACGGAGGGAAAGTTGCTGGGACACATTGTAAGCAAGGAAGGGACGAAGATAGATGCCAAAAGGGTTAAGGCTATTCAGAGCCTTACTTTACCCAAGAAAAATTGGCGTTCACTCTTTCTTCGAAAAGTGAATTTTCTCAGGCGCTTTGTCCCCGAATTTGCTGAAAAGACTCACCACATATCAAACATGATGAAAGGATCACCAACTTTCTGATGGAGCGAAGAAGGAAAGAAGTCATTCGAAGATATAAAAGCCTCCATCGCTCACGCACCAGTCCTGGTATGTCCTGATTTCTCCAAATATTTTATCATGTATAGCTATGCATCCAAACATACTGTATCGGCTATCTTAATGCAAAATAATTCTAAAGATGTTGAATCCCCGATTGCATTCATGAGCTCTCCTCTCAAGCCTCACGAATTAAATATGTCCCAGTTAGAAAAGCATGCCTTCGCCATGGTCAAAGCAGTCAAGAACTTCAGGTATTACATTCTAAATTCTCATACAATGGTACTGGTCCCTGACACGGCAGTCAAGTCCATCCTAACTCAACAGGAGTTAGGGAGTTTGTGAGGAAATTGGATTGCAAAAGTCCAAGAGTATGATCTCGATATAAAACCGACTAAGTTGGTAAGAGGCAAGGGCCTTTGTCAGCTCATGGCTGAAAACCGAGGTTCAGAAGACCCTGACGGAAAAGATGATTACGCCGATGGAGCGCAAAGCCAACTAGAGAAATCTGATTCACTACCCATGGTTCTATTTGTCGCAACCAGCGACGAATGGTATTCTGATATTGCTTTCTTTCTCACTTATGGTGAATGCCCAGCCCATCTAACTACAAAGGAAAAGTGTGCTATAAAGCTCAGAGCAGCCAGATATGTCATCTGGGATGATGGTCTATACAAACGTAGAATAGATGGCATCTTCTTGCGATGTGTTGACAAGCCATAGCAGATAAAGCTACTGGAAAGTTTTCATGATTTGGCCTATGGTGGTCACTTCTCCTCTTCTCGTGACAGCACACAAGATCATCCGGGCTAGGTACTATTGGCCGACACTGTTCCAGGATACAACCACTTGGGTAGAAAAGTGTGAGCCTTGCCAGCAATTTGTTGGTAAGCCAAAATTGGTTGCTTTTCCCCTCAGGCCGATCGTCATTGATGAACCATTAAGGCAATGGGGAATCGATTTCATCGGTGCACTCAATTTCCAATCGAGTGTCGGACGTAGTTATGTCCTGACATGTAATAGATTACTTCATGAAATGGGTAGAAGCCATGCTCACAAACATGCCACTTTTGATGTTGTTTGCAGTTTCATCAAAGAGAATATCATTGTCAGGTTTGGCGTTCCAAAAAGATTGTTGTTAATAATGCTTCCAACTTCTCCTCATGAGAAGTTGTTGGTTTTTTCTATGAATACGGGATAACTTTGGCTCACGCCTAAGATTATTACCCCCAAGGAAACTGGTCAAAGCGAATCCAAGAATAAAAACCTAGTGGCCATCATACGAAAGCTAGTCGATAAGAATCAGCGAACGTGGCACAAGTAATTATATGACGCTTTGTGGGCGGACCACGTTACTCCCAAGAGGTCTCTCGGTATGTCACCTTTTCAAGTGTTATATGGGACCGATGCCGAGCTTCCCATTTCTGCAGAACTCCCTGCTCTGCGCTTGTCACGAGCAATCAAAGATGAGACTTTCTAAAATTCCCTTGAAAAGAGGATCATGTATCTATCGAGCTTGAAGAGAAAAGAATAAGAGTGGTTGAAAGGATCACCAAACATTAGAATCAGGTCAAGAGACTATTCGATAAAAAAGCTAAGCAAAGAGGGTTCCAGGTGGGAGACCTCATCCTTTTGTGGGACAAATGGAAAGAGCCAAAAGGAATGCACGGGAAATTTGATTCTCTGTGGAGAGGGCCTTTCAAGATCAAATAGCTCAATGGAGAAAATAGCTTCTATCTCTCATATCTGAATGGAACTGATCTCCCACTTCCCTATAGCGGGCAGCACCTCAAAATATTCAGGAAGTAGAGCTTGCTCTCTTCTTTGTACAGTTCACTTTTGTTGTGTGTTTTCTTTCGTCGTGTGTTTGCTTTCGTCCTCACCCTTGTTTTTGACCCTATTACCCAATGGATAGGCACATGTTGATCTGAGGTTCTCTACCCTTGAGTCTCGCTCAAAGATAGTCCCTAGAAATAGCCAGCTGTTATCCTGTAAAATTGACGAGGGCAATTTTATAGGTAAACATACTAAATTTTTCTGGTCCTCGTCAGACCCTCTCGCATTAGGAACGTTGAAAATCCCTTTCAGAAATCTAGTTCTCCGAACTTAGCCATTTTTATACCTTTTGGTGGGTGCACCTTTTATCTATGTTAAATACAAGAAATCTGCGCCCCTTCATTTCCTTTTTGCGCACCATTTGACGTGTCGACACATGTTTTGGTGCACCTTCCCGTGATGTGCCATTCTTGTGTGCACCAAGGCGCATGCACCTTCATGTTAACACATAAATTGTTGCGCTGTGTTTTGGTGTGCCAAAGGGCGCAAGGAATGAAGTGTTGATAGTCTTAAGATTGCACTAAAGGTGCAAATATTCCCATGTCCAAACATGTTTTGGTGCACCTCTTGAAAAAGTGGTTGGCACATTTATTGCACCTTTTCCTATATATAGGCGCATCCGCCCTGTCACTTTCACAATTGAAAACACGTGATAACTTTATTCCTCTACACCTGTCGGCATGCCTGTCCTCCTTGTATCGCGTTCGTGGACCCCGTTTTGCCTCTCACATACTATATATATTCGGGTAGGTGGTTCTTACTCCTCCTATGTTTTGTTTTGATTATTTGTATGGTAGGAGGCAATGGATTTGTACCCCCCCTTTTTGCTGTTCTTGCTATCTTTCTCCCCGAGCTCTTCCTCCTCTTTCCAGATCTATTAGTAAGGAGGGCTCCGCCTCAAAATCACCTGGACCTCCTTGTTGTGCCCCCTTCACCATCCAAAAAACCCTGTAAAAGAGGCTTGAAAGATCACGAGCCTGTCAAGAAAGAGAAAACCTAAAATTTTAGTTTAAAACTATGCTTTTTCCTCTTGCACATTCACCACGCTGCTACATAAAATATAGTCGCACCAAGAAGGTGCACTGATCCCGATTGCAACATGAAAATTACCCACGCCATGTGAAACCGAATAAATCATAAACAATAACGCAGGTGCATCCCCTCTTACAACAGCACAATGTCATGCAAGCCTTCCTCGCACAGCCAATTTCCCCTTTGGCGCACATAAAGCATATGTTACACAAATCAACCCCGCCCTTCAACACACCAAAGTTCCATGTAACATAAAAAATATATGCGCCATTGGCGTGTCCTATCCCCGTGCAACATGAATATTATCTGCGTCCAACATAAAACACATATGAATGTCGCAGTGCAATACTACTTACAATAACAAAATGTTATGTGTAGGATCTTATGCCCCGTGCCCTTTGGCACTAATTTGTTCCTTGTAACACCCTTCTTCTGTGCGCCATACTATTAACCCTGCAGCCTGTAGTGTTCATGCGCCCTGCACCCTGAGGCCTTTAAATTGTTAACTCCTCATTCTGTAATACTCTAATGGAAGATCTAACAGCTAACATGGCTCTTCTACGTTGGGTTTCACTTCTTCTTCTTATAGATCAGCAACTGAACTCAGATCCACATATGTCTACATCAAGCAAGAGACCGACCAAATCAAAGGGCAAAGCTAAACTTACAGAGGAAGAGATGAAGTACAAGTATCAGAGGGTCAGAATGCCCGAGTCCCGAGCGTAAATGTGTAGACACCTAAAATTGGTTATCCAATTTAGTGTCCCTCGTGCGCGTTTTCTCTCTCAGGTAACCTGGGGCACGTTTATATCACCACTATCCCCTTGGGGTATTATTCAATTTGTGATTTAAACACCTATCCTAAGTTTAATTCACCCCATTATGTTTTACCCGTGAGTAATTAAATATTAACTATTTAATTACACCTTTTTACATGTATCCTAACCACTTATCTACCCCATATCTATTCTATCCATATATCCCCCCTATTTCTCCTCCTCCCAAACCGGGATATTTCCCGTATTTGAGGTGGAGGGATCACTCTTATCTTTCCAGAAATCACTCCTTTTGGCCATCTCGGGAGTCTGTTCCATGATCGGCGCCGACCGGTACTCGGTCGACGCCAATTTTTCGGAGCGGCGCCGATTACAAATAGAGGCCCAGAACTCAGTTCTGGAGAGACACAGATTGTAAGAGAGAGAATGAGAGAGTTTTGAGCATCAAGTGTGAACATTATCTATCGAATGAGAGTGAATCTTGTCCAAATCAATCCCTGAGAGGAGCACCATTACTCTGCTCTTATCACATCAACATTGCACATCTCCATTGATTTTCTGGTGACTCTGCTCTGTACCCAAAGACAGGTGGAGTCTTGCCAAGATCTCCCACGGCTTTGCAGATCCAAAGCAGACGTTGACGATCTTGCCTTCATTTTTCGATTCCTAAACCTTCTCGCACTTTGTATCGGATCAACGCTGATCTATATCAGTCGACACCGATCTGGAACAGTCGACGCCGATCTATATCAGTCGACGCCGATCTAAACCAGTCGACGCCGATTCTACATAATCGACGCTGATCATCCTGTAGACAGGTAAAAGGACACAGGTAACACAAATCCAACTTTGTTTTCACAGTTCCCTGTTTTCTGTTGCTTTCTGTCTGCTGTTTAGATTCTGTTTATTACTTTGATCAGAAAATCTAGTCCTGTACGTACATCTTTTATCATGTATGCTTCTTTACTTAATTGAAAACGTGGACTGACATCCGCCGAGGGAGCTTATCGCTTCCCGGACCCACTTCTCGGGTAGTCCACCTAAATATCTTTTAACATGGTCTTTTTCTGTCAAGCATCGGTGTCTCGTAGGTTACTTGGATCTACATGCAGAATTGCTGGTGTGCACCCGTCTTATCTACATCGGCTTCCTTATCTATCTACATCTTTGGATCTTGTCCATCAAAGACAGGTGGAGCCTTGCAAGATCTCTCTAGCTTCGCTGATCCAAAGCAGATATTAATGATCTTGCCTTTGTTTTCTGATTCCCAAACCTTCTCGCACTTTGTCTTAGAGACACCGATCTAGAACAGCCGACGCCGATCTATATCAGTCTACGCCGATCTGAACCAGTCGACGCCGATTCTACATAATCAACACCGATCATCCTGCAAACAGGTAAAAGGACACAGGTAACACAAATCCAGCTTTGTTTTCACAGTTCCCTATTTTTTGTTGCTTTCTATTTGCTGTTTAGATTCTGTTTATTACTTTGATCAGAAAATCTAGTCCTGTACGTACATCTTTTATCATGTATGCTTCTTTATTTAATTGAAAATGTGGACTGACATCTGCCGAGGGAGCTTATTACTTCCCGACTCGCTTCTCAGCACGGTCCACCTAAATATCTTTTAACATGGTCTTTTTCTGTCAAGCATCGGTGTCTCACAGGTTACTTGGATCTACTATGCAGAATTGCTCGTGTGCGCCCATCTTATCTACATCGGCTTCCTTATCCATCCACATCTTCGGATCTTGTCCATCAACATAGGTGGACCCTTGCAAGATATCTCTCTGGCTTCTGCAGATCCAGCAGACGTTGATGATCTTGCCTTCATTTTCTGATTCCCCAACCTTCTCGCACTTTGTCTTGGATTGACGCCAATCTATATCAGTCGATGCCGATCTAGAATAGTCGACGCCGATCTATATCAGTCGACACCGATCTGAACTAGTTGATGCTGATTCTACATAATCGACGCTGATTATCCTGCAGACAGGTAAAAGGACATAGGTAACACAAATCCAACTTTGTTTTCACAGTTCCCTATTTTCTGATTGCTTTACGTCTCGTTGTTTAGATTCTGCCTATTTCTTTGATCAGAAAATCTAGTCTTGTACGTACATCTTTTATCATGTATGCTTCTTTACTTAATTGAAAACATGGACTGACATCCGCCAAGGGAGCTTATCGCTTCTGGACCCGCTTCTCGAGCAGTCCACCTAAATATCTTTTAACATGGTCTTTTACTCACAAACATCGGTGTCTCACAGTTACTTGGATCTACTGTGTAGAATTGCTCGTGTGCACCCGTCTTATCTACATCTCGCTTCCTTATCTATCTACATCTTCGAATCTTGTCCATCAAGGCACAGGTGGAACCTTGCGCATCTCTCTCGGCTTCGTAGATCCAAGCAGACGTTGATGATCTTGCCTTCGTTTCGATTCCCAAACCTTCTCACACTTTGTCTCGGATTGACGCGATCTATATCGATTGACGCCGATCTATATCGGTTGGCACCGATCCGGAACATTCGACGCCGATCTATATCGATGCTTGATCGAACCAGATCGATGCCAATTCTACATAATCGACACCGATCATCCTGCAAATAGGTAAAAGGACACAGGTAACACAAATCCAGCTTTGTTTTCATAGTTCCTTGTTCTCTGTTGCTTTCTGTCTGCTGTTTAGATTCTATTTATTACTTTGATTAGAAAATCTAGTCCTATACGTACATCTTTTATCATGTATGCTTCTTTACTTAATTGAAAACGTGGACTGACATCCGCCGAGGGAGCTTATCACTTCCCAGACCCACTTCTCGGGTAGTCCACCTAAATATCTTTTAACGTGGTCTTTTTCTGTCAAGCATCGGTGTCTTGTAGGTTACTTGGATCTACTGTGCAGAATTGTTCACATGCGCTCGTCTTATCTACATCGGCTTCCTTATCCATCTACATCTTTGGATCTTGTCCATCAGGTATCAATTTCATTTGAGTTTTTCAAGGTTTTTGTGTTTAGTTTGGTACATTAACTTGGATAGGTAACAAGCGTGAAATTCTTGATCAACATTCTCACGCACTGGGTGGGACCCAACCAAAGTCCCTTATTGGTAAGTTCATCTCTTTTTTTTTAGTTTTGAGCTTTGTTCTTTTTCTTCACTGATTTTTATCAGTTCTGCTTGAGCATTTCCTTTCATCATTTCAATCTTGCTCTTTATGCGAAATTGTTATTTCCTTGAAATTTTTCTAGTTCCTTAAAATAGAAATTTTCGCTTTCACTATTATCTGGATATATCTTTCTCGGATTTTGTTTAGTGTTTGCTTAACCTTTTCTTGCGGACCACTTTGCTTGTTCGTGGGATTGTTCGAGGGGAAGAGCTCAACAATGCACTTTTTGAAGTCCACACACCTTGGAGAGCTAAATCTACAGGTATTTCTCTTTTACGGTGTTTTCTCCTTTTTAGGAACTAAAAAAAAAAAAAAACTTTCTTTGTTTGTGGTCTATCACATTCGAACATTTCAATTTTTGGTGCTTAAAAAGAATTTAATCGCATTTGGGAAAGAATCTGTTTGACTTGTCTTCATCGAAATCAAACACTTCGTTTTTAAGTGCTTAAAAAGAACTCTTTCTTTGTCATTTCTGCTGTATGTTTTTCATCTAGTTTTAATTAGGCTGGAAAATTGATCAAAATCGGTAGTGACACTATTTGATTTTTATTTTTCACCCTTGCACACAAAGCCAAAATCACTAGGTATAAAGCATTTAAACAAAAATTCTTTCCCTGGCCTCACCTACTTGGAAGTGACATCCAAGAGGAAGAGCCTACGCGTACTCGGGCCGTCTTTATAAATTCACAGAAGTTCTGGTATATATTGGCAAAGCACCCGACTCCCTTATCGCAGCGGTGTGTGAAGTGCGGGGGTAGGCCCCTATATCAAGCCACGTACCGGTCTTTTACTGAAGTGCCTTCGGGACTCCTCACCAAAACATCCCCCAAACCATCCTTAGTTTGGCTATCTCGAGTAGCTCCTGCTCTAAAAGGTCTTCCTAATATTCTCTTTCTTAAAAGCATAAAAACTTAAAAGAGATAATCACCTACGCCGCTTGAATTATCTGTGCATTAGTTAGGTCAATCTTATTTTCTGCTTGTTTATGACGGTCATCACTTGGTTACAATCTAGAAGAATGGATCAATTAGCCCCTTCTTCCTCCGAGATCACCACTAGTGTGGATGTTTCGGCACCCCCCAGGTCTTCCTCGAGACCGCTGTTAGTTGGTTCCCCATCCTGGTCATATAATCCTTTCTATCAGGCCAAAGCAACCCCATCACGTCCGCTTCCCTAGTCCTTCGTAAATATCATCTCGCATCTCGACTCGAGTATGTTCCTCATGGGGATCCTAAATTTCAGGTGCTCCTCGATCGCAATCCGGTAGCCCTCATGGACTACCTAGTACACAAGTCTATTCAAATATCTGATCAGGGAACACCAATCCAGTAAGTGTATGATTATTATCGTGAACCATCCCAGGATTTTGTAGAACATTTAGTATCATTTTTCTCACCTCGAGCCACGGAGGAGGGTGGCGCACCTGTGCCTCCTTTTTCTCTTCCACCGACCATATCGACTAGTTCTCTAATAGTATTACCTATTCCTAACGTCGCAGTTACCTCGACTATTCCACAACCTACTTCTGAGAGGTCCTCTTCTCTGGCTATAATGAGTGTGTCTGTGCACTGCATATTGCTGTTAATTCATCTATGTTGTCCATTGTGTCCTGTGGTCGGTGCACTTTATGAGTCAACCCCCTTCGACTAGTTAGTTGGTTCCTGCTTCTCGTCCTCCAGTGGGTTTTTCTTCCAATGTTCCAGCAACAGTGACCTTCGCCCATCCTCTAGCATCGGCACCCTTAATAACTAATCCGGCAAAAAAAGCCTCTTTCACTCTTGTTCCCCAATATGTCCAATCAAATCGGTACCCATGTTCCTCAACTGCTTTGATTCTACCAACAACAAGCATAGGAGTCCACCAATCACGAGTGCTCCGTCCATCATCCAACCTTCATTTCCTCAACCACTTATTATCTCATAGCCTCGCCTATACACAAAGTGCTCCTTCACAAAGAAATACCCCACCAGCCACCTGCATGCCTAGTTACTCCTCTTATCATCCTATAAATCAACGATGAATCCCCATCGACACCTCAACAACATCCACCATTTGCTTCTTATGTAGGACATGCCAAAGTGTGCCTCCTCCTCAACTGACGTGGTTCAAATTCTTTTCAAGAAAATCACAGACTTGGAAGACTCCACCAAAGGGGCTCATCTTTCATACTCTTTTGAAGAAGTGTGTAATGAACCCATTCACCCCTCGGGGCTTTTAAGCCTTATCCTCCCCAATGGGAACTTCTTAAATTTTCAAAATTTCTTAGTCGGGAGGACCCTCAACAACATTTGCGAGCATTCAAACATGCTTGCTACCTCATAGTCCAGGATCGGGAGCTTATGCTCCGTACTTTTTCTATGTCTCTAAAGCAGGTCCTGCTTTAGACTGGTACAATAACATTCCTCAACATTCCTTGTTTTCTTTCTCTCAATTGGCCCGATTTTTGTTGAAAATTTTTCAATAAATATCGCACATAAGATCTCGATTACATATCTTTATAACATTTGTCAATTCAATGATGAGTCTATTACGACTTTGTCGCTCGTTGGAGAGGGATAATAAACCAATTGTCTTTCTCCTTCCTCATCCCAACAGATCGAGTTGTTTACTCGATCTTGTGCTAATCATATTTCTTCCACTTTAAGGATCTAGACCTTTCATACATTTGAAGAAGCCTTTACGATGGCATGCAAACTTGAATCTCGTGCCATTGAACAAGGGAAGTTAAAAATTCGCTCTAAATCTAAACCATATTTTTCTCGGTTTACCAAATCAAATCCTTCCACTTCTAAAGACAAGAATTAGGGATCCACCAACGCTATCGTATTAAAAACATCACGAGTCGATAACACTTCTAATCAAACACCACGAAGAGACTCCTCATCTTCTCGAAAAGGGTCCTCGTCATCTCGATCTTTCACTTCTGGGAATCATATGCTTCTATCTCGGAAAAAATGTTGGAAGTCCACATGATCGAACTTCCCCCATTAGGAATATTGATGAAAACCAAGAACGTCCATTCTCGTATAGCGAAAATTACTTCGTCATTATCATAGAACCAAAGGTCATGACATCGAACGATGTCAGACCTTCAAAAATCTTGTCCAGAAATTCATTGATAAAGGTAAGCTCATTCTGGATAACCCAAATGCTCCCCCAAATCAAGCGCTGGATGTCTTTAAAAAACCTTTTCCCAATCATTCCCTGAACCATGATGCTTCAGAGTCTCAAAAACCAAACACTCATACTATCAGCTTCCTCTCTACGGAAGAATCTTCTTCTAAAACTAAGCCATCTGCGAACACATCGATCAATCGGAACCTCCTTCCGCTTCATTAATCGTTGGGATTCCACCATCTTCAGATAGCCCATCTTTGAATATTCCAACATTATTAGATATGGATTCACCTCTCTCTGCTTCTTTGTCTGATCTCCCGTCCATACCCGAGACAGTATCATCCTCATCTGTCTCATCGTCAGACATTCTTTCAATGCTCGAGGCAATTACATCCCTTCGAGTTTCCACCGCGGATACATCTACTTCTGTTTCTCCCATTTTTGCTGCGACTATGCCATTGGTGAACGTACCTATAGTTGTGCCGACTTCGACGGAAGCATCTTCGATTTTGACTCTTCCTGTTTCCTTTCCTATAGTAGTTTCACCCACAATTACTGTACCAGAAGTAGTTCCCTCGCAAGGAACTACTTCTTCATCACTCACTTCTTCCATCACCAATGCTACTTTGCCTATTAAGGGGAAATCTAAAGAAGTAGCACCAACACCTATATGCTCGGTTCCTGAACTTAGACCGAGACAACCGAAATCTAACGTTGCGTCATCAGTACCTCCCCATTTGCTTCCCCTAAAAGGTTACAATCACCTTATGCGGTTGAAATTGTCACCATCCCTGAAAAAGGAAAGCCCATATTTCAACCATCAAGACTCTTGGTGCTTTCCCGTAAAAATCTCTCTTTGTGCCTCATAAAAGATTGGATTTGTTTCTTTGAGAAGGCATCTTCTTCTACAAACTTATCAAAACCATCATCTTCTTCTACAACACATTCTTCACCAGCACCTCGAAAAGTGGACTTACCTACTAAAAAGACGTCACCTCTTTTATCAGAATCATCATCTTCGTTACCAAAAACCAGGGCACCCTCTGTTCCTCCGATTATACCTACTTTGGAAGCTTCTCCCTCATCTAAATCGACATTATCTAAATCATCATTAGTTTTGACCAAGCAGCCTCCCTTATCTCTGAAGACCACAACACTTGTCACATCTCCATCATCTTCAAAATCTATTTTAGGGGCTCCTCCTCCATCGAAATCAATCATGTCTCACTTACTTCCATCTCAAGTGCCCAAGGCTGCTCCTCTAGATGTCCAAAAAAACAAGATGATCCCTAAAAAGACTGTCAAACCTAACATGCAGGTTCTTTTACCTCGGCAATCTGTTAAAGTAAAAGAGGTGCCTTCATCATCTCTGTCCTCATCTTTGTCTACCGGGTTCTATACTGAAATCCTTCACCAAATTATCCAATCTTCATCCATATCTCTTCCACCAATTAAACCCTATAACCCTAAAGGAGTTAAACATACCTGGTTTAACTCGATTTAATTTGTGCTTACCACCGTACCTCGGTCATGATATCGAGGGATGTAAAGCTCTTCAACTGCATCAATGTGACCTTTTGGAAGAAAGTGATCTTTTTGCTGGAGGAAGAAGAACAAGTATCTCCTGTCATCTTAGCTCCATCTCGAGCCCCAACGATCTACTCGCACTCTACTTCTAGTGATTCCACTCCAAATAATCTTCCACCTTCTCAAATCGACACAATTCATATCACCACTAGAACCCAACAGTATGATAATCCATCCTCATCTACAACATCTCGACCATGGGTTGTCATTTCTACAGCCCCCGAAGGAGTTCCTCCTTCCTCATTAGCCCCGAGACCTCGGGTCTCTATTCATGCTGCACCTCGGGCTCAAATTCCCGTGTCAGTTGAGGAGAGTGTTATGAAACAACTCACCCAGGCTCCAATCAAAATGTCTCTTTTTGACCTCATTCAATCCTCTCCGCAACATCGCCAGGCTCTGATTGATAATCTGCGTCGCATCGCAGTGAATTCAGATGAGCCCCAGCCCTTCGAGATGGTTGTTGGATTGAATAGACCATCAACCACCATTTATTTTGAAGATTCGGAAATTCCTTCCCTTTCTTCCGAGGATTTGGAGGCTCCCCTCTTTATCACAGTCCAAATCGACAACACTACATTAAAACACATTATGATTGATAGTGGTGCTGCACTCAACGTCATCTCCTCGCACACATTCGAGCAACTTAAGTTACCAAAGAATGTAGTGTCACCCCTGCCTTTCGCTCTTTGATCATTTAATGATCAGCTAGCAGTTACTTTAGGAACTGTGGTCCTACCCATTCGAGTAGGTAAGAAGCTGCTTCACGAACTCTTTTACATTGTTGAAGGGAAATTCCACTATAATATGATCCTCGAACGCTCCTGGATTCATGCAATGCATTGTGTCCCATCCACCCTCCATCGATACTTAAAATATCAATATGAGGGCAAAATCTATACTCATCCGTGAGATCCTTTTCCTTGCTCACAATGCGACATGACCACACGGTCTGCCCCTCTAAAGGAAAATGCTTGTTCTCCTGACGGGGCCTCATCTTCTTCCATACCTGCAACCAAACTACTAGATTTACAAAATTTAGAAGAGACATTGCAGCGTTTCTCACTGGGAGATCTTCCTCTCCTTTCTTTTGACACCCATCTCAAACCTAGTGAGTATGGTAGACCGCATAAACAACTCCGAATATCAGCCGTGTCTTGGTCTCATTGTCACCATTGGTCTACCCAATCAACGACTAATTTCATTTACGGTGGTCTTGATACGCCTCACTATCGCCTTTGGATTCTCCTCCTAGGACTAAACCTTATTTAACAGATTCGATTGTCTATAGAATCCCACGTTTGCAAAAACTTATTTATATCGATGCGCATGGAAAGGCTTTGGCTTGGGTAAATATGAACAAGGTGTGCATGACCTCGCATCCATTCCAACTCTTAAGTGACATCAAAAATTTGGTTTAGGATTTAAACCTCTTTCAAAAGCCACCATCACTGCTTCTCGATGAGCCTCTTCCTATTGAGGAACCATCTTCTCCTCGAAGCATCACTCGATGTGGACGACGCCATTTCCATCCCGTCTAACTTTTTTTTTTAGTCAATACCATTTCCTTAGGGTCACTAGCCTATAAGACTAATGATAGGTCCACTTCCATACCATTAATTTTCCACGAAATAGTTGGAGACGACTCTCCTACTATAGACACCAAATTTGTGTCTTACGACCCCTGTGCTCCGCATCTCATTTCGCAACCTAACCTCATCACCTAAACCTTACACAATTATTTATTAATTACCTTATAATTAATAAATCCACATTGCCATACCTGCCACCTCATTTCACCACCTCATCATGACCTAGTCTTAACCTAAACTAACCTAATTAAGACCTATAACTTGGTCGACATCTACACCCATGACTAATGACTCCTCACCCACACCTAAAACCAACCTCATAATGACTTGACCAAGCCCGCAACTAATCCCTCGGGAGAAAAGGAGGGAAAGATGGCTATTTTACTAAAAATAGCTCGCTTTGACCTGACCGATATCAGTTCCTACTCGACCACCATCGGTTACGTAACCACCATCGGTTCCACCTTAAATAAATGACCACTCCCAACCAAAAACAAGGGGTTGGATTTTCGTGGATCCAAATCAGAAGTCATTGGAAGGATCCGAATTTACTTGGCTGAACAGAGACAAGTGAAAAAGAAACAAGAAGAGTTTGCAGAGAAGGACATCAAGCCCAAAAACTACAACTGAGTAACCAGAGCCTTGTGACACTCATCTGTTCGTCGGGAGGGAAGATAGCTCATCTCCTGATTGTCAGGTCATCCTGCCTAAGTTCTGCCGTCGTCATCACAGTTCTTGGACCTGCATCCTTATCAATAATCAGTAAGTAATATCTTGTATGTCCTTTTAATAACATTTCTTGAACTTCTGAATCACAGCCATCATAAGTCTATTCCTAGATCTACTACCCAAAGAATACACTACATCTAGCTATCATTCCTCCACCCTTACGTTACCCTAAGAACACCCCCGTATTCTCTCGAGTCCTTCTCATCACCCCATTACCTAACCCCACCCATTTATCGGCGTTATAAAACAACAAACCACCTTACAACCAACCTTCACCAAAGCCCTAAAACATTGCCCCTACCGATATCGGTTACCAACAACGTACGATTACGATGACCGGCATCGGTCACCGTGATTCTAAACCAAGACCAGCCCTTTCTCTATTGTTCTAACAAGGTAAACAAATTGTAATTGGACAATAGCTTATTTGTTAGAATTTGTGTTAATTCATATTAGCGGAGGCTAACCACCTTCGAAAGGAAGTTTTATATTTCTGGGCCAAGGCGGTTCCTCATTTATTGTCTAATTAAAATCTGGTGGTCTTGTATTCTTACTTGCAGGTAGTCCTTCCAAGACAAAAAGGAGTTCTTCGCAGTCGACCTGATCTCTCTCTCTACGGTACGCGCACACCCTCTCGACATTCAACAGGTATTCCTCCTAGCCCTAACCCTTATCTGTTTCTCAAAGGAATGAAAGGATAGAAGCAACTCTATTCCCAAAAGTTGAAACATTCCGTGCGAAACATTTTGGCACGCCCGGTGGGACCCATTTCGGGTTTCTTTCTTTCTTGCTTGCTTTCACATAGGGAGCATACTTGCTGTTTTCTTCTTCTTAAGATATTCACAAGGTATTTTGTTATTTTGGTAAAAGAACTTGCTTTGCTTTTACATCTTTGCATTAGTTCAAGTCATCTCTTTTGCTTCATCGAATATCATTTTCGATTTGGGTTTAAAACACGTGCATCACATTCTTGCTTGCTTGTTTTCAATTCTAGTGAACGTAGATTAAGTAACAGGTCATACACGTGGGTGTGATTTCCACGGTATTGATAAGAAATTAATCTTACTTTCACTGCACAACACATACCAAATCACGACATAATCAACACAACAGCTCAAACATCCCCCCTTTTCCCGCGGTATTCCTCCGCCCGATTGAGGTAACCTTATAAGCCAAAACAAACTTGACATTTCCCCTAAGTCTTGTGTTTAGGATTCTGACATCATTCTGCATCTAAGGGCATAAGCTCAAATTGATAAACACTAATCCTAGGGTTAGTCTGTTAATTTGCTTGTGTATCTTGTTTGTTTTCAGTTCTGTTTCTCTGTCATACACTGTTTCAGTTATCACTTCAGAACAATTTGATAGATGTACTAAGCATTGTTAAAAACTCAAATCAGCAGCTTCTTATATTTTCTTATACCAGTCTTATTATACCGACATTGGTTAACTGACCGACGTCGGCTATAGTCTAACCGACATCGGTTAGCAGACCGATATCGGTTACTGTCTTTTACAGTTCCTGACAAACCAGCAACCTACCAATTTCAACATTCTGAGGCTATTTCTATTCCTGATAGATTGAAACCCTACTGTGTACTCTTGTCCATGGTTGTTATCACTCGGAAGCAAGCCGCCGCCATGGTTTCACATGCCTGCTCTGTGCCTTTGCCTGAATCACCCCCTTCACATTCTATAGGGAATCCTACGGATACTAGTGAGGTTCCTAAAATTCCTGTAGGAGATAAGGAATTTGCCAAATTTCTGGATGCTAATCCTAGCGCTGTACAATACTATTTGTCTCATGCCCCTGACCGTACACTGATGGTCAACTCCTTGTTGGCATGCCTATTAGTATAGCTGCTCATTTAGCTCCTTCTCCACCTGATAACTCCGCTTTGCCTGCTGCATCCTTAGCCCCGTCTCCCAATCCAGCGGCTTCAGAGGTTCATACGACATAGATTGGCTTTCCTTTGGTTAATCTTGGGCCCCACATGTCATTACCGCCAACTGCTCCTACCTCGTCTCTCTTGCAGACTGTTCCATTCATGACTTGCTCTCTACCACCTATCCACATGAGCTTTCCTTCTCAAGCTCCGCCCACATTTTCATTCCCACACACGTATCCGGTGACCTCAATGTCTTATATAGGACATCCCTATTCGGTCACCTCAACACATTCGTCCTCCATACCTTATCAACATTTAACGCCACCATTGTCTAGTGGAGGCCCTTGGCCCAATTTGCCTCCATTTTCCGCAACCGCACCATCAGCTCATCCAACCATGGATTTCATCAAACAAATGATGGACAAAATGCAAAATATGGAGGCTTCTGTTTCAGGAAGTCGTAGCGCCTTGACATACGAGCAAGTTTGTCGGGAGCCTATCCACCCTTCTGTCCCCCTTCATTCATATCCTCCTCAATGGGAATTACCAAAATTTACTCGTTTTAATAGTAAGGAGGATCCTCAACAACACTTGCGCTCATTTAGACATGCTTGCTATCTAATTGCTCACGACGATGCCTTACTACTCCACACCTTTCCCATGTCCTTATCAGGACCCGCCTTGGAGTGGTACAGTGCTTTAACCCAACACTCAATCTTCTCTTTTAACCAACTAGCCCAATCTTTCTTGGATCATTTCTCCATTAACATTGCCAAGAAAGTATCTATCACCGACCTCTATGCCATCCGACAATTTGAAGATGAATCTATCGCAGATTTCGTTGGACGATGGCGGGGCCTTATCAACCAACTTACGTATGCCTTGCCTCAAGCCGAACTTATCAAAATTTTTACGCGGGCCTGCGCTAAACACATCTCCCCTACCCTCCAAATTCAAACTTTCCACACATTTGATGAAGCCTTTACTATGGCTCGAAAACTAGAGATTCGAGCCTTAGAGGAAGAGAAATTGCGGTTGTGCAACAAAAACCCCAATTTCCGAACCCAAGATTCCACCAACAAACCTAACACCACCAATCCTCACCCATCAACTGCTTCGAAATCAAAAGGAGCTGTGCACGCGGTGATGGTCAAATCCCAACCACCGTCTAATACCCCACCAAAAACCGCCTATAAGTATAAAGCCGAGCCCATCAATTACACTCCCTTGGGAGAAACTTATGGTGTCATCTTGGAAAAATTGCTCAAAGCGGAGCTCTCACCTTGCCTCCTGTTAAACCTCACTCCGGGTTTGACTCCACTCGCGCCATACCTTCTTGGTACAAAGAAAATGACTTCTGTAACTTTCACCACGTAAAGGGACACAGTCACGAAAACTGCAAGATGTTGAAAAACATAGTGCAGGAAATGGTTGATGCAGGAGATATAGCCCTCGATAATCCTAACGCTCCTGCTAACCGAAATTTGAAAATTTTCAACAAACCATTCCCGAATCACTCTCCTAACAGTAATATAAACCAAGATATCTTAGCCGAGGAGAGTGTTCATGAGATCCATGCAGTCTTCGACTCCCAGCCAAAAGCCTCTATCGAAAAAATTCTGAATCAAGCTTCTTCACTAACGCAGGAACCCGAACCCCCTTCATCACCATCAAGACAAGACGAAATCCTTGCCATTCCTTTACCCATCAAAGAATTAACCGCCCAGAGTTCCCTTCTCACAAATGAGCCTTCTTATACCACATCCTTGCAAGACTGTGAGCGGATGTTATCTAACTTATCTATTTCCCAAACGTCTCCTTCTACCATACTTGTTGTACAAGAGGAAGGTTCACCACTTCTTTTGTCATCCTTAGACGAGAAACCTCTTGCACCGACATCACCACATTCTTTAAACATGATGGATCCTCTCAAACACACCCTCCTACCTATTAGTTCTTCATCGCCTAAATCTTTTCAGCAACCGGTTGACCTCTTAATGCCCATTGATACAGTGCCTCATCTTCCCCCTGTATCACACCCACAGTGGACCGGAATCACAACCCACCTTTCTTCCATACAAAAGTTCCTATTCACACGTGAGGATTGTCATCCCTCAAGAGATAGACGAGTCCTATGGGAACGTTTGAGTACGCCATATTCTACTCAAATGCAGATGACCGATCCAGACGCCTCTACCATATACCCAAAGTGTTTACAGAAGCTTAAAATGCCTATGTCCTCATCTTCACCCCCCTCATCTCTACCAAATACCTTATCCACCTCTATTAGCCTAACCAAATCTTCCCCTACGCTTGGGACCTCACCAATACCCAGTCTAACACACCCACCTAAGCGGCTTGATTTATCTAAAAATAAAGTCATCCATCCACTTAGGAGACAGACTCAATCTCCTCAACCTATGTCTCTATCACGACTAAAACCATCGTCGTCACACCTACCTTCCATATTGGGACCTCATCCCTCCACCTTGCATCAATATATCATACCTCCTGCGTTTTCTTTAAAACGACCTACGCCTTCTGCACCCATACAGAGATCCAAGGGTATATCAACACCGTCACCCCGTGTATCCTGTCCACCTATCAACTCTAAACAAATTCCATCATCAAAATATTTGTTTGCTGTCACTCCTATTTCTCCGTGGTTGTTTTCTGATACCACATCATTTGTGGCCTCATCATCTAACCAGCTAAACATAGCTTCTGCGCCAAAGAAGCCACGTTTAGTTAAAACCCATTATCAAAACCCCTTGGCTAAACCGCCACCCATACAAATCAACCATACCCCGTCATTACCAGAATCTACCCAGTCAATAGCCTCATCTTCCTCTGACTCTGACCCACTCAACGGGTCTTACGCCAAAATCCTTGCTATGTTGGTGGAGAATGCGACCATTTCCCTACCCCCACTTAGACCTTATGACCCATCTAAACCTCGACCAATAGGTTATGATGAGTCTAAAATCTGCTTACCACCGCACACCAGGACATGATGTAGAGGGATGCAAAGCGTTGAAAGCCCTACTTCATCAGTCACCTCTCTCAGATAGAAAAGTTAAGAAAGACAACTTACGAAGGGAGAAACCTTTAGCTTCAATTCCCTCTCCTATACTACCTGTCCCCGCCTCACCAAAATCTATCATTATTACAACTCCACCTCTCGAAGACCAGGACTTATCCATACCGTCTTCCTCCTCTCGTATTCACGAGATCAATATGATTAGTGTTGCTACTCGAGGGCAGAAAAACAATGGGAAAGCGAAAGAAAGCACACCTGCGGCCTCCCTTTCTCCGTCCACCATCCCGATCGCACCACCACCTAAAGTGGTTATTCGTGGACCCGCCTACCCCATCTCTAATGGAGTTTCCCACCGAACCATGATCAAACAGCTTCACCAATCACCTGTAAAAATGACACTGTATGATCTCATTCAGACTTCTGAATCTCATCGACAAGCTCTCGTTGAAATCCTTCAAGGGATAGAGGTCTTACCTAATGAAACCTTTCCTGTTACCTCCATTCTCACACCCAATCACATTGCTTCACTCACCAAACAACCCATCTCCCCAACCACTTCTGTCTCTGTACAGCAAGCCGCTGCTGTATCAGTTTCTCCGAAGATGAAATTATCGACTTTGGTGCTGAAGATCCTGACCCTGCTCTTTTCATCTCAGCTTACGTCCGGGACATTCGGTACGTCGTGTTATGATTGATGGGGGTGCTAGCCTAAACATCATCTCTTCAAAAGCCTTCCAACAAATGAATATCCCTTCTAGCTGCATGTGTGCCAACCCCATCATGTTGCGGTCATTCAATGATGCTATTACTTCTACCTTAGGCACCGTGATCCTTAACATTCATGTAGGACCACGTACTTTACCCGAACTCTTCTATGTCCTTGAGGGAGAGTTCCAATACAATATGTTGTTAGGCCGCCCTTGGATCCGGGCTATGGGATGCGTTCCCTCCACCTTACATAGATGCATAAAATTTGAGTACGAGGGGAAGTCCTACACTGTAAAAGTTGATCCTCCCCCCTTCAAAACCTGCAATATGTTATATCACCCTAATGATGTGCTTGTACCAGTCAAGACACCCATTCATCTAACCCAACCATCCACTCCAACCACACCTCTATCATCCACTTCAACCGCACCTACACCTTCAACCAATGAAACCAGCCGCGCAAAAATACCACTTCCCTTCCCGCAACTAACATCCCAACCTCAGACCCCTTAGTAGATGTTTTTCAACGCCTTACACTGGGGGAGTATCACCTATATAATGTTAGTTCTTTCCATACCCCACAGGAGTATGGACAGTTACATGCACATCCTACCTATGACCGTCGTGTGGGGGAAGTAATCCCCTACGGACCACCTCATTGCCGCACCAACCTAACGTATGGGGGTGTCGACGCATCCTCCGTTACCCCTAAACCTCCTCTTGGTGTGGTTCCTTTCCAATCCGATTTTCAATACCTGACAAATCGTCGTTTCACCCTCACCTTCTTGACTCATTGTGCTTGGAAAGGCTTTGGTTTTGGTCTTTATGAACAAGGCCGACATACAATCATTCCCGTAACTACATGCAAGCACAATGATCGTAGTGGTCTCGGATTTCTGGAAACACTTACACCGAAGGAACCTCGTGTCAGTTGTCTCCTGGAAGATGATGACGTCACCCCTACCAAACCATCATCACCCATTTTGCCATCATCACCCACAGAGTCGATAGATCCTGAATCTATCCCTCCTAACTTTTTTTTTTCATAAATGCTATCTTCCTAGGTCCTCTCACTTATCAACGCGATAATGAGGACCCGTCTTCTCTTCCCTTTCTGTATCCAGACATGATCGAAGAGGATTCACCTTCAATTAATGTTGTTGAGTGCCAAGATGACGACTCCATCCTCACTTACCTTGGTGCGGACGACTCCTATATTCAATGCGCATTACCGTCTGAAACTCAAACCATGTTGAATGAGTCTACTATAGAAATTAACATCCACACAGAGGAGGATCCTCACATTGTGAAGATCGGACAATCCCTTAACGCATCAGAACAAGTCACCTTTACTACCTTTCTCCGTACCCTGACCAAGCTTTCGCTTGGTCCTACGCTGACATGCTAGGAATTGATCCTGACATTGCTGTCCATAACATCACCCTAAAACCCGATTCCAAACCAGTCAAATAGAAACTGAGAAAAATGCATCCACGCATTGCCCTCTTGGTCAAAGAAGAGCTTCAACGACTTCTTTTTGTTTCCTTCATCTTGCCTATTGACTATCCTCAATGGATTTCTAACATCGTACACTGTCTACTAAAGCGACGGGGGGACTTCGGATATGCACAGATTTCTGAGACCTTAACCTCACTTGCCCCAAGGATGACTTCCCCCTCCCAAGTATTGATCAACTTGTTGATCTCACTGTGGGCCATGAGATGCTTTCTCTCATGGATGGCTTTTCGGGATACAATCAAATTTTGGTAGCCCCGCCGATCAACATAAAACTACCTTCATCACTCCTTGGGGAACCTTTTGTTATCGTGTCATGCCATTTGGCCTTAAAAATGCTGGTGCGACCTATCAACGGGCTATGACTTACATTTTTCATGACATTATGCACACTATTCTTGAAGATTATGTCGATGATCTTCTTGGCAAATCTAAACATCACAGTGAACATCTCGATGTTTTAACCATTATTTTCGATCACCTGTTACAATATTTTGTCCGTCTTGACGAAAAATGTGTCTTTGGTGTCCTTTTGGGAAAACTTCTTGGTTTTATCGTCTCTTTGCATGGCATTGAGGTCGATCCATCTAAAGTCAAAGCTATCCTAGAAATGCCCCCACCTACTAACCTCAAACAATTGCGTAGTTTACAAGGTAAACTCCAATCTATCCGGCATTTCATCTCCCAACTCTCGGATCGATGTCAACCTTTCCATCACCTCCTTAAAAAGGATATTGCCTTTCAATGGAGCGAAGAGTGCCACCAAGCCTTTGAGGCTCTCAAAACTTATCTCTTGCAGCCACCCATGCTTATCCCACCTCAGGATGATCGCCCTTTCTACCTTTACCTTTCCGCCACTGACCATGCTTTGTAGGGGCCATGCTCACACATCGTGACTCCGAGTATCGAGAACAAGCCATTTATTATATCAGTCGTACTCTGGTGGATTATGAGACTAGGTATACACATGTAGAAAAGTTGTGCCTAGCCCTATCATTTGTGGCCACCAAACTCTGACACTACCTCCTGAATCACAAAACTTTCATCATCACCAACACGGACCCCATCCATTATATGTATGCCAAACCTCATCTAAACCAACGCATCGCCCGATGGCTTATGCTCGTTGCTGACCTCGACCTTGAATTTATACACCAAAAGTCAATCAAAGGACAAACCATTGCCGACCAACTCGCGGAAGCCCCTTTACCTGGGGCGCAATTTACCAATTTTAATTTCCCCGACGAACTCATCGCCACTCTTTCACTCAGGGAGGAGTCATATCCAATGACCCTCTTCTTCGATGGATCCAAATGCTAGCGCGGCGGAGGAGCCGGCGTTGTTCTCATTCCTCTTGATGCTGAGCCTATGCCTCTTTCATTCCGGCTCGATTTCCCCTGCACTAATAATACAGCGGAATACGAGGCCCTAGTTTTGGGTCTCCAGGTTGCATTACACTTAGGTGTCAAATCTATCAATATTTTCGGCGACTCTCAATTGGTAGTCAATCAAGTCATGGGCATCTACCAATGTAAAAATGAGGAACTTCAAAAGTACAAACACTATGTGGATTCACTTCTAACCTTATTTACTCATTACTCTATCCAAACCATTCCCCGCTCCACTAACAAATTTGTAGATACTATGGCTTGCTTAGCCTCGCAAATTCCTGCTTCATCAACTGACTCTGACATTTTCGTCTTGGTCCAACAACTCTTTGCCCCATCTTACTCAGCCCCGGTTGTTTGTATGATAAATAATGTGTCTGCTAATTCATAGGATACCTGGTATCACCAATTTCATGACTACCTTACAACCTCCGTTCTCCCACCTGACCTTACTAGTACCGGAAAACGTGCTTTTCTTAAACATGTTTCTCGTTATGTCGTCATGGGGGGACTCCTTTATAAACGTGGCTTTGATGGCATCCTCCTTCGATGTCTAACCGGCGCGGAGGTCACCTATACCATCCAACAGGTCCATGACGGTATTTGTGGTGGACATTTTAGTGGCCTTGCTTGTGGCCAAACGGATCCTTCGCCTAGGCTATTATTGGCCTACTCTTAATACGACTGCTACGAATATGTTAAGCGTTGTGTTATGTGTCAACAACATGCCAACCTTCAACATACTCCTAGCCATCCGCTACAGGTCACACGAGATCTTTGGCCTTTCTCACAATGGGGTTTAGACCTTATTGGTGAGATTCATCCACCCTCTTCGCAACGTCACCGATGGATAATCACAGCAACCGAATATTACACAAAATGGGTGGAGGCTATTCCACTCATTTCAACCAAAAAAGAAAAAATTGTAGAGTTCATTAACCACCACATTATCTGTCGTTTTGGTGTTCCTCATCGCCTGATAACAGATAATGGAAAATCTTTCAAAAATAAGTTGTTACAAGATCTGTGTAACAACTTCGGTATCAAACTTAGCTTCTCGTCACCGTACTACCCACAGGCCAATGGTCAGGCTGAATCTTCTAATAAAACCCTAACCAAAATCCTCATGAAAGTTGTTAATGAGTCGGAAGAAATTGGCATGATCACATCCCCTTTGCCCTTTGGGCTTATCGTACTAGCATTCGTACCTCCACTAATGCCACACCTTTTTCTTTGGTATATGGTACCGAGGCTGTCTTGCCTCTCGAACTACAAATACCCTCCCTAAGAATATCTCTTCAGGATATTCTCACCAATGACGATTTCCGCCAAGAGCGGTTAGCCCAATTAGAGCTTCTTGACGAGCGTCATCTTACAGCTCTTGACCACCTTCAAATCTATCAAAAACGCATCAAGCGTGCTTATGATAAGCGACTTCATGAGCGTACCTTTAAGGTTGGTGATCTTGTCCTCAAAGAGAATCAACATGTAACCAAACTAGAAAAGAGCAAACGTGGAAAATTTGCTCCCAATTGGATTGGGCCTTACATAATCACTAACACTTATGGATCAGGCACTTATCGTTTAGCTTCGCTTAATGGTAAACCTGAGCCTGAACCCCTTAATGCCTTGCATCTCCGACCATTCTACTGTTGAAATTAGTGTTATATCACTTCTTATCTACCTTGCGCTCATCCCTTGAGCTCCTTTACCACCGCATACACTTTGTTTCCTACATCTCAAAATAAAATCAAGCTCACATGGTTTGATTATCACCTCCCTTTACAAATGCCTTCCCCTTTTTAGTCTAGTCCATGACTTCAAAGTATTCAAATGACACATTCTTAATTAAAAACTTATGGGATTTTCTTGAGTCAAACTTCCTACAAAACTAGATGCTTTATGCCAAACGGACATCTAGATCTCTAAATTATATATAGACTACTCCCTCGAAGGACAGCTATATGCCAAACTATTGCCGCTATTATATATATAGACTGCTCCCCCGAAGGACAGCTATACACAAACGCCGCATCTGCTACTATAAATAGACTGCTCCCTTGAAGGACAGCTATACACAGTCAGCCTTTATCAGAAGCTTCTCACCTTGATCAGCTTCGTGAAGACCTCAAGAGTAATAAAATACATACATATCCCTTGTAGACTTCCCGCATCGATCAGTCTATATTCAACAAAATAAAAGCCGCATTCAAAAGAACTTTTGAGTCATGGACTTGTCTATTTAGGTTAGGTTCTCTTTCGTCAGAATACTCACTTTATAACAAGTTCTCTACGCCTCAGCTACACCATCCACCTCACCTCACCATTTGTTTAAACAACAAAACTCAAGGGACGTGACGTACACCCGATATATTGTGATTATACAACTCTTTTCACCTATTGACTTCTCATCTATGCACGGTACCTAGGGGTTCAAGCTCATTCTACGTTATTATGTGGTTTGTTTAGCTCTTTTCACCTACGGAGCACTTTTTCCTCTTTGACTCGAATCTAGGATTATGTGTTGATCTTAATCAGGACATGGTTCCCTACCACTTGGGTAGGCTAACTTTCGCTTCACCTATACCTATACCAACATCGCCAATTCCTTACCAACACCAACAACATTACCCTACCAATATCAATATTTTTACCAACCCCCAAATTGCCTAAACATACCTAAATTGCCTAAATTCACCTCTCCCTGGCCCTAAGGGAGAACTACATCGGTCTGAGGCCCCTCCTTGCTTTGAGCAATGGGCTATGTAGGCAGCACTTAGGAGACATGGTGTCTCCCAAGGTTAGCTCGACCATCCCCTACCATAACCTATCATGTGTTGTAAATATACATATTTTTGTGTATTTCTTTTTTGCCAACATTCATCTCTATCCTTTTTCAAAACAAACATTCGAAACACAACCCTTCTTATTATCATAACTCAAAATCAACATACATATTCAGTTTTATTTAGATGTTCAAAATACATCTTCTCTATCATCGACGCGTAGGTCGGCATCCTTATTTATTCTTATACCTCTATAACATTCACTTAGACCCTCGCGCCTCATCCCGAACCAGGTGATGATCGTGATCGTCGATGCCTCTCGCCGGGCCTCTCCATCCTCAAAGGCACCACGGCTATTGGTACCGCCCACTGATCTGCCAATCTCTCCTGTAACATATGAATACGCTCTCTCGCATGGAGGAATCTCGCATCTACTCTCTCCGCTCGTGACTCCGCAACCGCTAACAATCCTCTTGTCTCATTCACCTGCGTTTGGAGCTGATGAACTAAACTCTGCAGATGATCTCTCTCCGCTGTAATCACAGCTATGTCAGGATGATCACGTACACCTCGCAGCTCTGCTACCCACCATACTCTATAGGCCTCTGTCGTTCCTACATCCATTACCCTGCGATCGGCTGCTATCTCTTCTGGTCCTTCTGGAGGTGTCGGCCGGGGAGGTGAGAATGATGCCTCGGCGTCGATCCTCATGTATGGTCTATATGTCATAGGTATATCCTGAACAAATCCAAATTGTCGCCGCACGTGATCTAGAGGAATCCTCTCATACTCACCTGGCCTGTGCCCCGCGATCCACCTCAATCGCTCTACACCCCTCAACTCCTCAGCTATGTTCTCTGTTACCATATAGTTCCCGTAAGGCCTCCAACAGATATCCGCAATCGTCACCATCTCCCATACCTGCCTATAATACTCGGTGTCACCTGTCACGGCCTGGGATCTTGCCTCTTGTTCTGTCTGGACCCATCGTCTGAATCCCAACCTCTGCACTCCTGTCTCCCCGACTTGGATGGGTCGGCCTATTGGTCACACACAAACAATGTGCTCATAGGCCCAACAATGTAATAAAAATGAACAATCCAGTGTCGTCCTGTGATTTCATCTACAAGCCCATAAACCCTTGTATAGCTCCGCCAAATATACAGGTGCCCATGCAAAAGTCACGTTCCTTTCTATCATTTCCCAAATAACACACATCAATGCTTTTGGAAATCTTCCCCCATCTACCTTCGGTAATGCATAATACCCCACCACTATCATTAAAACCACTTTGCCACCTTGTTGCCTCGGGATGTCTTTGCATACATTATACCATAAGTGAATGTCAAACCTCGTTGTGTCAAATCTCGTGCGTATGGACCAAATCTTTGTTATCGCTCCCCCCAGCGCGTGCTAGGCAATGCTTGATATACTAGTCTTCTGTATTGGGAGTCTCAAAATATGGAACACATCTTCCATGTCACTGTGTCATCTCCCCTGTTGGCAGATAGAAAGTATTCTTCTCTGGATTCCATCTCTCAATCAACACCTGTAACATAGCATGGTTACGTGTGATTCGTGAATAATAGCGGATTCCACTTAACCCCAAACGATTTATCAATACCCACTCAGCTGGTGTTACATCCACTCGGATTCGTGACAACAACGCTGGCACAATATCGTTCATCCTTAACCCTGCCTCCACCTGCACACATCAAAATGACACACAGCCATTCAATAAATCAAATCCCCAAGGGTTTTTCTCACATTCTGGAAATTCCTACAGTAACCGGTATCGGTTATAGATAACCGGTAGCGGTTCAATAACCGATACCGGTTATCTTTAGCCGATATCGGTCACTGTCAATTTTATATACATCCTACCTAAACACACCACCTACGACAATAATTTGATCATTTACCCCTCTCTGTACATACAAACATACCCGAAACCCCTGACTACCTACCCCATCACACTCACCCCATCCCGAATCCTTGCCTATCACCTTTTCTTTCTCATCTTTATCTACTTAATCTCCCTCATCCTATTCACAAAACATGCAAGAATCAAATTACAACCAAAACGTTTACCTCTTGGGCTGCAGCAGCTTGAGGTGGACCCTGTCTTCCCTCTCGTCTCTCCCTGCTGGATGCTTCTCCTCGTTCAGCCATGTTCACCACCCTTTTCAAATATAACTTGCCTTTCTACCTTCTGAATCTCAGCCCACATTCACTTTCCCTGTCTCTTTCCTCCTTATCACTCAATTCTCTCATGCAATTACCTGTCTCAGTCGTCAAACAACGTCGCATTCGCGTATTTAACTTCTTGCATGGCTCTCAAAATAGGAACTTAAGTTGCCACCCAAGCTTTTCTATTTTTAGAAAAGCTCATATTTGAATAACCGGTATCGGTTAGCTAACCGATATCGGTCTATTGTCTACCGACATCGGTTATCTAACCGATATCGGTCACATACATACCTTTTTTTTACACATAGTTCTTTTCTTTATTTTCTACCTAATTTTTGTGGCGCCCACCTCTTTTTCCTGCATAACAACACCATTATCCATATTTTTCATCAAATCCATATCTCATCACAATTTCATCAACATCATCTATCTATATTACAAAAACAAACAAGCCATCAACAAACGATATCAAACACCATCAATCTCTACACCATTTGGATCCAACTCAGCAGCTACATACATTCAATTTCACAAACCAGCGACAAAACACATACAACATTTCATAACACAACATGTCAATTAAACTCATCATCTATATATACATACATTTCATTTCAAAAGCCATTAACAAAAGACATCAACACCATCAATATATAAACCATGTGGATCAAACTCATCATACATTCAATTTCACAAACCATCAACAAAATACTTAAAACATTTTAAACACAGCATATGGATCAAAATCATCATATATATCTATATATCAAAGGTTTCAAATATACAACTTACCCTGCATAGGGGCCTCTGTGATCTCATAATAATACAAAGCCGGCACGCAGGCCGCAATAACTGTCAAACATCTCGACTCGGCTCGCAGGCCGGTCTCTCATATCAAAAATATACTCGGCTCGCAGTAGGTATATCAACTGTACAACCCGTACTCGGCTCGCAGGCCGGTATATACAATAAATGAATAAATGAATGAATACATCATATGTGGGCACGCAGGCCTCTATAAACATAACCGGTTCACAGACCAGTGCCTATATCCAATATACAAACAAAAACATCTAACTCTGACCCAGGGATGTCTCAACTCTCCCCACCGCCCTCAGCACCTCTCCCTGCGGGTCCTGGCCCTGGCTCCGCCTCCTCCCTGTCACCGACCCACCGGCTGTAGCTGCACCACCCTGGGATCTCTGACTCCATGAGGTCTCTACTCTATGTGCCGCATACGGCTGATAGTCAGCCCCGGTACCATCAAGGACATCCTGATAGTACCGGGCCTCCGCTCTCGCCTCCATATAACGGGCCCGTGCCACCATAGCTGCTGGGGCTGGTCCCCCGACTCCTAATAACAATGGCCCCTGTCCTACCAATACACCCTGTGCCTATGGCTGTGATGGTGCCAGTGGCGGTACTGTGCTGTGGGCTGTGCAGTGGCGCTGGCGCTACTGCACATGCGTGGCTGCATGGTCTGCCGTGGTGGTGCTGTGGTGGTGCACTGTGCTCTGCTCTGGGCTAAGCTACCCTGTAGGACACCTATCTGTGCCTGTGCAGCAGCAAGCTACCCTTGTAACAACTGTACCTGTCCCCTGAGCTGGTCCCTCTCTGCTCTAGCACCTTAAGTCTGGGCTGTGTGGGGCTGTGCATCTCTCACGGCTCTCTCCCCTGCCCACCATACCAAAAATGCTCCTGTGCAGCCGGCGTCATCTACAGTATCATCTGCTGGCCTCTCGGCTACCCAATCTGGGTCCATGGGCTATGGTGCAGGTAGTGGGGCCTCTACATCATCCCTCCGGTACTGAGGGAAGGGAGGTGGCTCATCTATCATAGCCCATCTACCGTCGTCGTACCCTCTCCAGGGGTATCCACTCATGCTCTCCCGGCCTCCGTCCCGCTATCCAGAATGTATACTGGATCCACCGCAACTGTGATCGGGCTCCTCCGCGGGGCTGATGACCTCTGTAAGGCCTCCATACAATATCCAGGGTAGTCACGCCCTCTAATACATGCCGGTAATATGCTACATCCCGTCCGTGAGAACTACTCGGCTGGCCCACGACCCCCAACCACCTCTGAAAGCCATATCTATAGATCACCTGTGGCCCTGGCTGCTGGGGCAGCCCTACTAGTCGAATGCATATGATATGCTCATATGCCCAGCAATGTAACAAGAATGTAGAACAAATCCCGAATCGCCTCATCCGGCGGTAGCCCCACAACTCTCTGTATAACTGCACCAGGTATACTGGTGCCCAAGCATAACATGTATGCTCCTCCACCATCTCGTGTAGTACCCCCATCAGCGCCATGGAAAGTGGCCTCCCTCTGAGTCCGGGAGGGCGAAGCATGTGATACTGATCATCATCAACACGGCAAGTTGTGTCTCATGTCGGTGGGCACGATACATGTCCCCATAGGCAATGCTCACGCTGTGATAAGTCAATAGTGCGGCTGCATCCCCGAATACCTGTAAAATGTTGTCCATGGCTGTCTCTGCATCCACCTGGAATACTGCCTCTCCATCGATCGGTAGTCTAAGGATGCGATACACATCCTCCAGTGTAATCGTCATCTCTCCAGTCGGGAGATGGAACACATTGGTCACCGGATCCCATCTCTCGATGAGGGCAACCATCAGACTGTGATCCCTATCTATCACCCTATAACGCTGGACTCCGCCGAGTCCCACCTCGCGCATGATGGCCCACTGCGCTGCAGACACGTGGCCGCATCCGTCTCAACAATGGGGGCATCCTATCCCGCATCGTCAGCTGCTGACGTGCCTGCAAAACCAACTCACTGCATTAGCCCTACTCTTTATCACAACAACTCTTTAACCCTCTATACCCCCTTTTTATCCACCCGACCACACCCCGACTCTATAACACACATCTACACCCACCTATCTTCTATAATATCCCCCTCCCTCTTCACACCCAAAACACAAAACCCAATAATAAACAACAACAAACAACACAAAACAACAACCCCAACAAGAACCTAATACCCAAAACCACAACAACAACCAAACCAAACCAACACTAAACAATCCTAAGGACCGGTACCGGTCAACCATGACCGCCACCGGTCCTCCCTCAGCATCTCTCCACCGACGCCGGTCGCCATACGACCGACGCCGGTCAATTAGCAAATCACCTCCAACAAAGAAAATCGTGACCGATGCCGGTCGCTTAGCGACCGACATCGGTCACTGTAAAATCCCGGAGCCGAACCCGACGCGCCCCCACATCCATTTTGCCTATTTCTCTCTATTTACCCACCCAAACATCCTAAAAACCTACCCACCCTGCCGCCTTGACCTATTTAACCCATCTATCCTCTTCATTTTTCAAATAACTTCAATTTATTCATTATTTTATCAAAACATGGATTCCTACCCAAACCCCCAAATATAGCTTAACAACATCAAATTCACACAATGAAGGGTTTCAAACCTACCGGTACGACGACACGTCGTCGTGGTGGGATGGGTGGTGGTGGTCCAGCTGGTCCAGCACCTCCTGCTCCTCCTGGCTGTGCCATGGCTCTAACTCTCCTCTGCTGGGTCCTCCACCAATCAACTGCTGCCTCCTACTCACTAGGGCCTACCAACCACTCACTTCTCCACTCAAATAGTGCCACCTCGCCGAAAAAATGCACCAATCTCAACAATACACCTCAGACAACTCAAATTGGTTTTCAAATTGACAATGTGACAATGACAGGCCGTATTTTTCTTTTTATAGGTTTTTGACCTATAACCGATATCGGTTATATTGTGCCCTAAGGAACCGGTATCGGTCACCTAACCGATACCGGTCATATCTAGCCGATATCGGTTTAATACCTAACTTCCCCAAACTTCTGCCCTTATTCCCCAATCTCCCTTTCTCACCACATTGCCTATTCACCACATCGCCTATACACTCAATTGCTATTTAGCCATTTTTGACCTCATTGGCCCGACCCAAGGCCGCAACCAACCATTTGGCCCAACCCAAGGCCGCAACCAACCATTTGGCCCAACCCAAGGCCGCAACCAACCATTTGGCCCGACCCAAGGCCGCCCCTACCCAATTGGCCCGACCCAAGGCCGCAACCAACTAATTTGGCTAACCCAAGGCCTCACCCCAACCATTTGGCCCGACCCAAGGCCGCAACCAATCATTTGCCCGACCCAAGGCCACCACCAACAAATCAGGCTCGCCCCAAGGCCGCAACCAATCATTCGGCCCGACCCAAGGCCGCACCCAACCATTTGGCCCGACCCAAGGCCGCCACCAACAAATCAGGCCCAACCCAAGGCCGCACCACTCAAATACCTCACCCAACACCAACAAATTACAATTTTACCCACCCATCCTGTGGCTTTTTGTTCAATCGAGCTCACATGTTCGTGTTTTAGCATGATTAGGGTACTTGACTTGATCAGTCGACCAACTTTGCCTAGACCTAGACCGTGACGTTTATCTCAACCAAACCAACCATTTGGTACTGCCGAACATGCCTAAACATTCATGTACCTTACCCGTTATATCCCCTGGAGCTACTTCCTATGCCTTGGATACCAGGATTATATCACCCTTGTTTGGATAAACTATCGACCTTTGCCTATGAATTGCTTGTTTGCTCTTCAAATCATGTACCACAATCACACTACTAGATTTCAACATGCGTCTCGCTTCCTTTGGACCTACCCCACCATCTTACCATCATCTCAACACCATTTCCCTTTATCAACCCTATCCCTGATTTCACGCTACCTCAATCTATGATAGATTTGAGGGGGATTACCTATACCCTTAACAGGGGTAACCACTTCTTATTATTGTCCGTGCAGCTTTAATAAAGACAAGCTACACGACAACAAGGGGCTAATGTAGACACCAAATTTGTGTCTTACGACCCCCTGTGCCCCGCATCTCATTTCGCAACCTAACCTCATCACCTAAACCTTACACAATTATTTATTAATTACCTTATAATTAATAAATCCACATCGCCATACCTGCCACCTCATTTCACCACCTCATCATGACCTAGTCTTAACCCTAAACTAACCTAATTAAGACCTATAACTTGGTCTACATCTACACCCATGACTAATGACTCCTCACCCACACCTAAAACCAACCTCATAATGACTTGACCAAGCCCGCAACTAATCCCTCGGGAGAAAAGGAGGGAAAGCTGGCTATTTTACTAAAAATAGCCCGCTTTGACCTGACCGATATCGGTTCCTACTCGACCGCCGTCGGTTACGTAACCACCATCGGTTCCCTGTAAATGACCACTCCCAACCAAAAACAAGGGTTGGATTTTCATGGATCCAAATCAGAAGTCATTGGAAGGATCCGAGAATTTACTTGGCTGAACAGAGACAAGTGAAAAAGAAACAAGAAGAGTTTGCAGAGAAGGACATCAAGCCCAAAAACTGCAACTGAGTAACCAGAGCCTTGTGACACTCATCTATTCGTCGGGAGGGAAGATAGCTCATCTCCTGATTGTCAGGTCATCCTACCTAAGTTCTGCCATCATCATCACAGTTCTTGGACCTGCATCCTTATCAATAATCAGTAAGTAATATCTTGTATGTCCTTTTAATAACATTTCTTGAACTTCTGAATCACAGCCATCATAAGTCTATTCCTAGATCTACTACCCAGCAACACACTACATCTAGCTGTCATTCCTCCACCCTTACGTTACCCCAAGAACACCCCCGTATTCTCTGAGTCCTTCTCATCACCCCATTACCTAACCCCACCCATTTATCAACGTTATAAAACAACACAACCACCTTACAACCAACCTTCACCAAAAGCCCCTAAAACATTGCCCCTACCGATATCGGTTACCAACAACCGGTACCGGTTACAGTGACCGGCATCGGTCACCGTGATTCTAAACCAAGACCAGCCCTTTCTCTATTGTTCTAACAAGGTAAACAAATTGTAATTGGACAATAGCTTATTTGTTAGAATTTGTGTTAATTCATATTAGCAGGGGAACTGACCACCTTCGAAAGGAAGTTTTATATTTCCTGGGCCCAAGGTAGTTCCCTCATTTATTGTCTAATTAAAATCTGGTGGTCTTGTATTCTTACTTGCAGGTAGTCCTTCCAAGACAAAAAGGAGTTCTTCGCAGTCGACCTGATCTCTCTCTCTACGGTACGCGCACACCCTCTCGACATTCAACAGGTATTCCTCCTAGCCCTAACCCTTATCTGTTTCTCAAAGGAATGAAAGGATAGAAGCAACTCTATTCCCAAAAGTTGAAACATTCCGTGCGAAACACCTACTATCAACACTATCCACTGTGCGGATGATGATTTTGTCCTCACCTATCTGGGGGCAGAGGATTCCTATCTTCCTAAAACCATTCCTTCTGACACATCTACACTTCTCAACAAAGCCACTGTCAACCTTAATATAGGGACTTCTAAAGACCCTCGCATCATTAAGGTCGGTCAATCCCTTAATCCACAGGAGTTAGGAGACTTTACCACTTTTCTTTCCAACCATCATCAAGCCTTTGCTTGGGCATATGAGGATATGCCAGGACTCGATCCCGATATCGTGGTCCACAATATCGTTACTCTTCCCGACATCAAACCGGTTAAACAAAAATTGCGTAAAATGCACCCTAGAGTAGCCCTTCTTGTTAAAGAAGAATTGCAGCGCTTGCTCTCGGCTAACTTCATCCAACCCATCGATTATCCACAATGGGTTTCCAATGTAGTACCAGTAACTAAAGCTACTGGGAAAATTTGAATTTGTACTGACTTCCGGGATCTTAATCTTGCTTGTCCAAAAGATGATTTTCCTCTACCTAATATCGACCAACTCGTGGATTTAACTGCGGGTCATGAGATGCTTTCTCTTATGGATGGTTTCTCTGTGTATAGCCAAATTCTCATCCCACCTGGAAGACCAACATAAGACTTCTTTCATAACTCCTTGGGGACCTTTTCTATCGTGTCATGCCTTTTGGTCTTAAGAATGCTTTGAGCAACCTATTAGCGAGCAATGACCTACATCTTCCATGATCTCTTACACAAAATCTGTGGAAGATTACGCCGACGATCTCCTTGATAAATCCAAACATCATCGATCATATTTTCATTCTTGCACCTCTCTTTGAGAGGCTTATTTGCTTTTGTCTTTGTTTAAATCCATCTAAGTGCGTGTTTGGCGTTCTCACTGGTAAACTTTTAGGTTTTATCATTTCCATTAGGGGTATTAAAGTAGACCCCGCAAAAATAAAAGCTATCCTTGAGATGCCTCCCCCTTCTAACTTAAAGCAACTTCGCAGTCTCCAAGGACGTCTTCAATCAGTGCGTCGTTTTATCTCACAATTGTCAGACCGTTGTCAACCTTTTCATCATCTCCTCCGTAAGAATGTTCATTTTGAATGGGATGAGCATTGCCAAAAGGCCTTTGATGATCTCAAAGCTTATCTTCTTTCTCCACCTATGCTTACACCTCCACGTGAGGGGGAGCCTTTCTATCTTTATATCTCTGTGATTGACCATGCTTTGGGAGCCATGATCTCGCATCGGGATGCTTGCGGTAAAGAACAAGTTGTCTATTACATCAGTCGCACCCTCCATGAGTATGAAACACGTTACTCCGAAGCCGAAAAGTTGTGTTGTGCTCTCTTCTTTGCAACTTCTAAGCTTCGTCATTACCTCCTTAATCACAAAACTTACATTGTCACAAGTGTCAATCCACTCAAGACAATTCATGTGAAGCCTTATCACAATGATCGTATCACTCGTTGGCTCATGCTTATGACAGAATTTGATCTTGAGTTTATCCCACAAAATTCTATCAAGGGTCAGGTCATTGCAGATCAATTAGCTGATGCTCCTCTTCCGGACACTCAAGTCCCCCTTGCTCAATTCCCCGATGAATATATCCAACAAATTGATTTTGGTCTGTCTCCATTTAAAGTAAAGCTCTTCTTTGATGGATCCAAATGCCAGCAAGGGGGAGGTGTAGGTTTCATGATGATTCCTCCTTGGGGTACGCCTATCCCAGTCGCACACAAATTGAACTTTGAGTGCACCAATAATATGGCTGAATATGAAGCTCTTGTCTTGGGTCTTCAAAATGCCATTAATCTCGGCACTCGTCATATTGACATCTTTGGTGATTCTGAACTCATCGTTAATCAAGTCACGGGTGTCTATCAATGCAAGAATGATATCCTTCAAAATATCATGATATCATTCTCGCTCAACTACAATCTTTCAATAAATTCACTATCTAAGCTATTCCTCGTCGCGAATCGATTCGCAGATACAATGGCTTCGTTAGCCTCCCTTATCCCGCCTTTCACCAAGAACTCACTACTTTATGTGGTCAGTGCAACGATTAGATCAACCATCTCATCTTAGGAAACTAACTTCAATCCATGCTATCACAACCCATACTCAGGATGAGTGGTATCAACAGATCGTTGATTATCTATCTCATTCGGTGCTTCCTCTAGATCTGACTTCCAATGGTAGAAGATCTTTTATCCTACGTGCTAATCGCTATACTATTCTAGGCGGGATCCTCTACAAATGCGGCTTTGATGGTATTTTGCTTCGGTGCCTCAAAACCCTTGAATCATCTAAAGCTATCCAGGAGGTCCATGACGGTATCTGTGGTGGAAATTTTAGTGGCTTGGCCATAGCTAAATGCATCTTACGTTTGGGATATTATTGGCCTTCTCTTAATCAAGATTGTTGTGAATACACTAAGAAATGTGTCAAGTGTCAACAACATTCCAATCTCACACATATCCCTAGTCAAGCTTTGCAACCTACATGATGATTTGTGGCCGTTTTCGCAATGGGGTCTTGATCTCATTGGTCTCATCAACCCCGCTTCTTCACAAAGGCGTCATCATTCTATCATTACTACCATCAATACTTTACTAAGTGGGTGGAAGCTATCCTCTTTCTTCAACAAAAGCTAAACCCATAGTTGATTTTGTCTATCAACACATCATTTGTCGCTTTGGTGTTCCACACAAACTCATCACGATAATGGTAAGTCTTTCAAGAACATTGATTTGCGTAACCTCTCCGAGATGCTTTCAATATCAAACTTAGATTTTCTTCTCCATACTATCCTCAAGCTAATGGCCAGTGAAGCTTCCAATAAAACTTTGTGTAATATCCTCAAAGGTAACTAGTCGAAATGTGTAGGGATTGACATTTACATATCCCTTTTACTCTCTCGGGCTTATCGGACTAGCATACATACTCCTACCGTGCTACTCCCTTCTCTCTCATTTATGGGTCTCGAGGTCTGTTCTTCCTTTGGAATTCCAAATCCCATCTCTTCGTGTTTCTCTCAGAGAATTTGTCTCTGATGAGGGCTATCGTCAAAATCATCTAGCACAACTTGAATTATTAGATGAGCGGCGTCTCAACGCTCTTGAACATCATCAAGTCTATCTTGAGCATGTCAAACGTGCTTATAACAAGCACTTGCAGCACCGTGACTTCAAAATTGGTGATCTTGTTCTTAAAGAAAACCAAAATGTCACCACACTCGAAAGGAGTCAAGCATGGTAAGTTTTCTCCCAACTAGATGGGTCTCGTACGTTATCACTCATAAATATGGGTCGGGGCTTATCGTCTATCTTCCATGGATGGTATACCTGAAGTGGAACCTCTTAATGCCTTGCATCTACGGCCCTTCTACTGTTAAAATCTATCTTACACAAATCTAGTTGCAAGACAGATCTTTCATCCCTCTAACAACCAGTCATATACTTTCATGGTGATTTGAAACTATGTGGTTCTCCACCTATTGTCTTTTTTACCTTAAATATGAGTATCGCGGCTCTACTCATAGCATTTTTCTTCTGGATATGTTTCTCCTCATGGTAGGGATACCTTAATCACCGCTTCATTTGTCCCAAGTGCTTATCTTAATCGGATCTACTCGGGCATGAGTGCGTGCTCTTTATATGTTTTCTTCCCCTCTATCTGATCTATCTAGGTCTAAACTCAGCTTCTTCCAAAAAAATTCAAAAAAAAAAAGAGATGCTATCCAAAAAAAAACAAGATAGACTGATCCCTTGAAGGACAGCTATCCATACAATCAAATGAATCAAAAGATATAGACCATGCCCTCAAAGGATGGCTATCATTAAAATTCAAAATATAGACCGCTCCCTTGAAGGACGGCTGTTTCTCAAAGGAATACTCAAGGCTTCTTGCATTGATCAGCCTTTTAGTTAGTTTATACACTTTTTAGCATCACTGAAAGACTTCCCGTATTGATCAGTCTTTCCATATCTAGCAAACTTCCCGCATTGATCAGTTTGCTTTTCTGCCAGAAATCATGAAGCTGAGATATAAGACCTTTTGTCGATCATATGGAGAATCCTATTTTCCCAGTATGAACATGTATTTTGTCCCTTGTAAATTTCGACAAGATACCTACTTACTGCTCCTTCCGTTTCCCTCCTAAATCTGGTTTGCGGCTAGTTAGTGTCAGGTTTATTTTAACCTCATATAGGGCCTTGTATGCATGATCTTTTGGTTTCCTATCCAGATTCTATTTATGGTCGGTTGGGAGTCCAGCTTATCATTTTTCTTCTTATCTGGGTGTATTTCCTTTATTTCTAATCAAGGTCATTTTCATTACGTCCTTGACTCTCACAGAGAGTATTTCCAATTATTTCATCCAGTTAAATTAACATTTAACATGTTAATTTAATCAAACTCTATCATTTATCTAATTTCATCTGATCTACTTTGTCCAAAACACATCTCATCGCCTCTATTATAAACACATGTGGGTCTATCTATCTATTTTCATCAAAATTTAATTAAAATCTCAAAAATATCAAATCCATTCCAACTATCAACTCCCACCTATCCATCACATCATCTAAACACTTGTCCATCCAAGTAACATTCCATCTATCTATATCTATTTTCTCATCCAAATTAAATCCACATATCAATCACATCAAATCACATCTATTTATATCCTCTACATCTATGTCTATCCCATCACATCTATTCATCATCTATCGGTCTATGTCTATATCCATCATAATTACACTACATCTATCCATGTATATCAAAATTAAAAGCATGAGAACAATTATATGACAAAGGAAATGATGAATCTATATATATACATGAGTGTCTGTACAACAAAAAATGGGTGGCTCTCAATCAAGCCATCTATAAAATGCCTTCCAATCGAGGCTACATCACTACATTGATACAAAATACATCAATCTCTATATCGTGAAATCTGATGCGTGGAAGACACTATCTCCTCCACCCTCCTCTGGACCAGGCTGTCTCTCCTGGCCGCCACCTATCGAGCTAGACGCACCTGCTACTGGAGGCCTCTGCCCACCTCGGTCTCTCCCGGTGCTCCCTCCCTCTGATGCCCCACTCACTGTGGCTATCGCTGATCTCCTCCTCGCCCCGTACCGAGGCACATCTGGGGCATGCTGTGCTAGGACATCCTCGTAGTATCTCACCTCAGCGAGGAGAGACTGATATGTACTCAGGCTCATGGTACCAGGTGCTCGTAGTGGTGCTGCTAGTGGTGCCCCTCCTATGGTCGTGCCCTGTGTCCCAGACTCTGACATGGTACCTGTATCACCATATTTGGCCCTGAGGGCCTCCCTATGTCGATGGTAGCGATCCCTCTGCTGGATCGCTGTATCGTGCTCCCGGGTGAGCAGTGTCTCTCTCCAAAATCGGGCATCCTCTCCATTGTCGAGCTCGATCTCCTCGAGAGCTACTCGTGTGTATGCGTGGGTGGCGTGTTCTCCCTCCGCCTTCCAAAGACTGTAGCCATATCCTCCTCATCGGCATCTATAGATGCCGGAAGGTGTCGTGGTAGCTCTGTCGCATACCATGCCGCATAACCATCATCCACTCTAGCGTCATCATCACTGTCTGTGGAGGGTGGGGCCTCTCTCAATGGATCTGCTAGGATCAAAATCGGCAGATCAGTCTCTCTACTGTCTCGCCTGTAAGGCCTGTAAGTAGTCGGCACTATCTGTACTAGGCCGAACTGTCTCAATACCCATATAAATGGGATGCACTCCCACATATCAGGCCCTACGCCCCTAACCACCCTACTCCGTCTCAATCCCACCAAGTGAGCATCCTGACAGCCCATGTCGGAAATACCCGATATGGTCTCTAGATGACCTGCTCTGGTGTCAGCGTCCTGAAGCGCTCAGCATACCAATCTACGGATCTCCCTGTATCTCCCGAGGCCATATCGCCCGCCATCACTGGAATCCATAATCAATAGCCCCACTGCTGCTGGCATCCAAGGAAGCCCGGATGGCCTGATCACTGCTATGTGCTCATATGCCCAGCAATGGAGCACAAAACTGACATCAATGCCTGTCCTCCGGCCAGTGGTATACATCCATAACTCATAATATATCTGAGCTATCAAGGCATCAGCAAAGGCAAACACCTGTCTGAACTGCAGGATGTCACAAATGCAATCTAGTAATAACAATGGGAATCTCCCACCTCCCGAATCTGGTAGAGAAAAGTAGGAGATCACCATCTGAATCAACACTATTCCTCTGCTCCTGGGAACATCATGTCTCTTATCATGCGAGGCTATCCTCACCGCCTGCACTATCTCTGAATCATCTACCCTGTCTCCATACAATCGACCTAGGGCCCTCTGCTACTGCTCTCGTGGTGTAATCTCTATCGTATCCCTAGTGATCGGCAGCCTCAAAATCCTAGTATATGTCCTCGTGGGTGATGGTCATCTCACCCGTCCTGAACCAAAAAGTGCAAGTCTCAAGCTATCCCATCGCCGCACTAGTGCTTGATCAACTCTACATCTCACGGCACTCGCCTCAGTAGTACCGAAAGCCTCCAAACCCGGATAACTCTAAGTGGCACCAATCTGCGCGGTGACGCTGGGAGAATGGTCTCCAGAACTCGGGAATCACATCCCTCATGTGTAATACCTCTCGTGCCTGCATCCATGACATCAAGAGCAATGTTAGCTTCATATTTACCCAAATCCAAACATCCAAAACAAATTTTTTTATCCACATGCTCTATCCAATCGGCGTCGATTAAATACAATCGGCGTCGTTAATTTGTGGTCGACACCGATTCATATTAATCGGCGCCGCTTACATTACATCGACATCGATTCTACCAATCGACGCCGATTGTCAGGCCAGATGTAAAACACACTCTGGCCTCCCACCAAAACTAAAAAAAAATAATAAAAATGAAGAATAAATAAGATAATGACGAGTCAGGAGGAACCACTTACCCCAGGTCGTGTCCTCCTCCACTTCTGACCGCTTCCAGAGGCTTCCATGGTGCTCAAATCCAATTTTTGACTCTCTCTGAATCAATCGTCATGGTGTAAATAAATCGTTCATGTTTTCCGTTCGCATATTTATATGTGTTGTGAATGGTCGGCGCCGATTTTTTTGGTCGGCGCCGTTTATTTAGGTCGGCACCGATTAGTGTGATCGCCGCCGATTTTCCATATCTTTTTGCCATAGTGTTGATGCTTGGCTTATTTATCTAGTCATTATTGTGCGCTGAGTGTTACCTTTTGGCACATACTTTTTCAATATTATCATCCATTTCGAGTTTGTTCCCTTTGCATGGGGCACTCGCACTTTTTTGGCAGCTTTGAGTTAACAGGTCTGTAGGCACTAACGTCGTCTGCTTTGCAGACCATCTAGTTGTCCCTACCAATGTGTCTCTCTTTAGATGCTGACTATTTTGCAGCCCTCCTTACACTCATGGGTCTATAGGTACTAACGTCGTCTCATGAGGAGACCGTCTAGTCTGCCCTACCAATGTGAGTTCCTTAGGTGGCTGCCTCTTTATTTATGTTTGTGCATCATTAATGATCAGATCTACTCCAGACATCCAACTGGGGCTTCTTGCATTTTCATCTACCTTTCTCAAGCTTGGGATCGTTTGTTCTATCACCCATCCCATCCCTAGTTTGAGGGGGATCGCATCATCACTTTTTCTTGCTTTCTTCCACCTCCTTGTTTTTGTCTCACAACCTTGCTTATCGCAAGTTACTTGACAAAAAGGGGCAAAATGTAGACACCTAAAATTGGTTATCCAATTTAGTGTCCCTCGTGCGCGTTTGCTCTCTCAGGTAACTTGGGGCACATTTATATCACCACTATCCCCTTGGGGTATTATTCAATTTGTGATTTAAACACCTATCCTAAGTTTAATTCACACCATTATGTTTTACCCGTGAGTAATTAAATATTAACTATTTAATTACACATTTTTACATGTATCTTAACCATTTATGTACCCCATATCTATTCTTTCCATATATCCCCCCTATTTCTCCTCCTCCCAAACCGGGATATTTCCCGTATTTGAGGTGGAGGGATCACTCTTATCTTTCCAGAAATCACTCCTTTTGGCCATCTCGGGAGTCTATTCCATGATCGGCCGACCGGCCGGTACTCGGTCAACGCTGATTTTTCGGAGAGGCGCCGATTACAAATAGAGGCCCAGAACTCAGTTCTAGAGAGACACAGATTGTAAGAGAGAGAACGAGAGAGTTTTGAGCATCAAGTGTGAACATTATCTATCGAATGAGAGCGAATCTTGTCCAAATCAATCCCTGAGAGGAGCACCGTTACTCTGCTCTTATCACATCAACATCGCACGTCTCCATTGATTTTCTGGTGACTCTGTTCCTACACCCAGCACAGGTGGAGTCTTGCCAGTATCTCTCCGGCTTCTGCAGATCCAGTAGACGTTGACGATCTTGCCTTCATTTTCTGATTCCCAAACCTTCTTGCACTTTGTCTCAGATCGACGCCAATCTATACGGGCCGACACCGATCTAGAAACGCGATGCCAATCTATATCGGGCGACGCCGATCTAAACCAATCCGACGTTGATTCTACATAATCGACGCCAATCATCCTAGATAGGTAAAAGGACACAGGTAACACAAATCCAGCTTTGTTTTCACCGTTCCTTGTTTTATGTTGCTTTCTGTCTACTGTTTAGATTCTGTTTATTACTTTGATCAGAAAATCTAGTCCTGTACGTACATCTTTTATTATGTATGCTTCTTTACTTAATTGAAAACGTGGAATGACATCCGCCGAGGGAGCTTATCGCTTCCCGGACCCGCTTCTCGGGTAGTCCACCTAAATATATTTTAACGTGGTCTTTTTCTGTCAAGCATCGGTGTCTCGTAGGTTACTTGGATCTACTGTGCAGAATTGCTTGTGTGCGCCCGTCTTATCTACATCGGCTTCCTTATCCATCTACATCTTCGGATCTTGTTCACTAGCACAAGTGGAGCCTTGCGCATATCTCTCGGCTTCAGTAGATCCAAAGCAAACGCTTGATGATCTTGCCTTCATTTTCTGATTCCCAAACCTTCTCGCACTTTGTCTTAGATTGACGCCGATCTATATCAGTCGACACCAATCTAGAATAGTCGACACCGATCTATATCAGTCGACGCCAATCTAAACCAGTCGACGCTGATTCTACATAATCGACGCCGATCATCCTGCAGATAGGTAAAAGGACACAGGTAACACAAATCCAGCTTTGTTTTCACAGTTCCTATTTTCTGTTGCTTTCTATCTGCTGTTTAGATTCTGTTTATTACTTTGATAAGAAAATCTAGTCCTGTACGTACATCTTTTATCATGTATTCTTATTTACTTAATTAAAAACATTGATTGACATCCGCCGAGGGAGCTTATCACTTCCCGACCCGCTTCTCGGCAGCAGTCCACCTATATATCTTTTAACGTGGTCTTTTTCTCGCACAAGCATCGGTGTCTCGCAGTTACTTGGATCTACCGTGCGTGCATTGTTCACATGCACCCATCTTATCTACATCGGCTTCCTTATCCATCTACATCTTCGATCTTGTCCATCGTGTATCAATTTTATTTGATTTTTTCAAGGTTCTTGTGTTTAGTTTGGTACATTAACTTGGACAGTAATAAGCATGAAATTTTGATCAACGTAATGTGACCTCGATATAAGAGACTCGAGCTCGGTCACATTGCCATGGAAGATTTTCGGGCCGAACTAGGAGAGTCACGGGAGTCCCCGGATGGACAAACTAGTAGGTAGTGGCTTGCATTTTTTGGGGGATCCCTTTCAGTGCAGTGAACAATGAATTCATGATGGTAGTGGCCCGCTGCTACAACAAAGACACGAGGTGTGTCCAAAAAGAGAAGGGCGAAGTCGTGATCAACCTTACCACCCGGCACTTCAAAATCATACTTGGCATCCCTCACCACCGATTTTGTGGCCGTGAGCCAAGAGGACTGCATTAAGGCATGGGAGGATAATGAAGACTAGTACATGCAGCTGATGAATGAAGTGTATTTAAAGAACAAGAAGGTGGTAACTAGATGGCCACAAGTTATTCACTGTAGTGATTTCTCCGAGGAATTAAGTGATACCATCACGTTCCTAAGCAGAGTGTTTGGGCTTTCTGATGCCCATTACTTTCACAAATGGATGCTTAGGTACTTTGAAACTATAAACAAGTACATACTAGATCAACTCTTTGACTAGGCGGAGATCATAAGCAGCACCATATCCGAGCAGCTCCAACAACTCACCACAATAGGGAGGTTCTACATGAACTCCTACGTAGTCTATGCTGCAGCCTCGGAAAGGGATTATCCAGCATTGAGCTGATGTGGGGTTTGGCCCCAGGTGAGAATATATGAGTACTACCCAGAGCTGAAGCTGGAGAATAGCATCCCGTAGTTTACCAAGATTAACAACGCTTTCTTCTACAACGTCATCTACCTTTTGAGGCCAACATGACTCATGGTCGAATGACCAAGAGCATTGTCACAACAACGGAGAAGTGGGGGGCCTTATTCACAAAATTTCCCACCTTCACCTATCTCAGGGCAGCTAACTTCCTGGGTGAGCCCACCAAATTGCCAAGATATGCCGGTCCCAAGCTGATCCTGTTGGAGCTATCCGTATAACTCGTAACATACCACGAGAATTTCCTGAAGAGAAAGAAGAGTGGAACTCCTTTCCCCTTACAAAAGGGTAGATACACATGCATCTCTCACCACAAAGCCCGTGAAACAACATTGCCAAGCTAGAACTACTCAATCTAAAGCACAATTTCTTGGTGAGGCCCACTTTCGATCCAAGGAGCTACCTTGCCAAAGTAAAAATTGATCCAATTAACATTCCACATATCAAGGACATTTATATCGACTGTATCATGAGGTCGAGCTCAAGAAAGGACCATTCTTCCCTCGGCCCCGTGCAGAGATCATTCAAGTATGGCATGGCCATTGTCCCAAAAGGTTATCAAACTACCGATCAAGAAGTTGATCAGGTGTATCTTGACACGGATAGGGACAACTAGCCATTTACTACAATCGACAACCAAAGCACCCTGCACTATTGAAGATATTGTCAAAGAAACTCTGCAGCAGATAGAACATCTGTGCAAGATGAATGGCCTCATCTACCTCGGGTAGATTTCACTACATCCCCATTGGGTAATGCACTGCACAGCCAAAGCATCTCGCCAAAGGGTAGAGGAAAAGACAAAGAGGGAGAACTAAGCTCGCTCAAGAAGGAGCTCCCGAGAGTCCCCTTCCACCGCACAAGAATAGGTTGTGAGTCTCGTTATCTTAAGAGAAAGAAGCATTCGAAGATGTTCTCATGGGCACATCCACTCAAGATGTTTCCACTACTACAACCGCTGAGGTCCCTTCTGTCCCTTCTCCCTCTCCTCATTCTCCTCCTCTTGTGACCCAAGGGACCATTCCTTTGGTTGTATCCTCTCCCCATCTTCTACTATTCCCCTCCTCGTCATCCATCTTCTCTTCTCTTGCGGAGCTGTCCCCACCATTTCTTCTCTCATCTCTCGCCTCCCTTCCTTTCCCACGCCTTCCTCCTCGCAGTGTCCCTTCCCCATGAGCACTTTCTTGGCCTCCCTCTCGATGCCGCCACCAAGTGTCTCTATGCACTTTCCTCCACTACCGGGCTGCTACCCTCTTCCACTTCTGATCCCACTACCATAAGTCCAGTGTGGATCTCCTAGCATCTGAGCTAGTAAAAGAGGAAAGTTCCTATCACACCGATGGACTTCTCCATCATCCCAACAAAGGGGGCTAAGAAGCAAAGCCTATAGCCCACTTCTCTCGTGAGTGCATCGGGAGAAAGAGTAATGGAGATTGCATATCCCAATCCTTTAAAGGATAAAAAGGATCTGTCTCTAAAATTATATAGTGACCCAAGTCACAATGGGAACGTCTTCTGAAAGCCTTCAAGGAGAGGCCCTATCTCTGCAGTCGATGCCCTTTGCAAGAACCTCCAAGAAGCAAAGGAAGAAAAGAGGCTATTAAAGGAGCAAAATAAACATCTTCTCCACGCCTTGCAGAAAATGGGCAGTGCACCTCCTACAACTACCACCGAAACTCCTGACCCCCTGAGCCAGGTTAAGATAAATGAATACGCCAAAATCGGCAAGCAAGGTATGGCAGTATCCACCTGGAGAGACGAAATCCTTAAGGAAAGTGAGGGAGTAATCATCAAGTTCACTGAGTTATATCAGAACATCAATCATGCAAACAAGGAACTCCAAGGTGATTGCAGACCCATATCCGAAGAGTTGACCATGCCAAGATGCAAAGCATGAGACCTTCTAGAAAATGATCGACTATTCAGTTGAAGATCTGGTCAAGTTCGGCATCTTCAATCACCCCAGAGCGCCCAACAAAATCCTTTCTACTTTGGACTACTAGGTCGATCAGTTGGAGTTTATCCTCGAAAAGATAGATAAAGTCAAAGAGGAAGCCTTGGAGGCTATACACCAGATGGAGCAAATCATCCTGAGAATGTCCCCATGCCTGCTCACTCCTTTCTCCCTGAGGAAGGAAGACCAAACTATTCGGATCTTTAAGGAGATCATCTTGCAAGGGTTAGGGCCAGAAGCCACTTTCGACACTAAATGTATCAACAACCTTCTGGCCTGTCGTGACTTTATAGGGTACCTAATAGAGGTGGGAAATGAATATTCCAAGCTCCCAGAAAGGCTCATGGATGAACGTGAAACTTGCAAAGTTATCAATGATCGCCACAAGGATCCTGCTCAAGATCAACTTCAGCCCATGATCAGCAAGTTCATGGAATATCGGGCCCAATTTAACATCACTTCTCCCGAGCAACAACAGAAGCAAGACACTCCCTTTCGGCCGCGAGACGACGATGAATAGTCTCCTTCCTCTCAATCTTCTTTTTGTAAATATCTAAGAGTATGTTGGCACAAATGATGACATCATCCATGTTGCACCATGGGATGATGTCATCCACCAAGTTGCCGAAAGTCAATAGTTGACTTTTAGATATTTTGTAGATACTTTGTAATTAGGTTGTTGGTTGCTTTTTGCCTTCTCTCTTTTCCTTCTTCTATATATACTTGAATACTTGTTGTATTCAAAGAATGAATACTTTTCAGATGAAAAATAGAAGTAAGAAGAAAAGACTTTGAGCTTTTTGTAACAGAAGGAAATATTAATACAATATTTAGACTTTGTCTCAATACCTATGTTATACATAAGAGCTTTCTTATGTTAGATGTGTATGTTTGTTCTGATTGAATCTACTTCTTCTTTATTGTCATTTATTCATCAATATTGCTTTGTTCGCCTATGCGAGTAAGTTCGCTCTCTGCTTACTACCAATCCCAAAACATAGACCCTCCAACCTTTCTCGCTTTGGAATTCATTTCTTTTCTCCCTTAAAATCTTTCCCATCTCCCTGCCTCACTTATTCCCCTTCTTCTTACGTTGAAGTACCTCTACCGGGATGAGATCCCAACCCCGAAGGTAGAATATTGTGAGACTTGCATGAATTCTTGCCGGTAGAATAACAATAAACCAGCCACTTGACTCAAAGAGGGGCTATGCCCTCGCACACTGTTGCTCATCTATCTATAGATCTGTCCACCTCGACATATTTTCGACCAATAAGCTTTATTTTAAATCTTTCAATAAGATTAAGATATAATTATCATCCTATTAATGTAATCCAACCGCTTAATGACTCATCATTCCTATAAGAAAATGAAAAAGAGAAACGTTAGAAAAGACATCTGGAATTCCAAATAAGTTCCTTTTATTTTTAATTAGCCATTTATTAAGGAGACCAATTGCCATTTGTGGTTTTCAATTGGTCTCTGAGAGCTTTTTTTGGGGGAAGAGAACGCCATTTATTGGTTTTCATTCCTTTACTTTTTCTTTTCAAAAGGGGAAGAGAATGCCATTTTCTAGTATTTCATTCTTTTCCCTTTATTTTGGATTTATGCATCTGATTATTTGATCATTTTGGAAGAATTGGGTTCTTCTATATGATCAAGTTATTTGTCTTCTTCAATCTGCTTCAAGAATTCATCCCTAGTAGGAGGCTTCCTATAAAGTTTTAACCTTTGTCCATTAACCAAAAGTGTCCTTCTACTACCATCAATGAGAAGTAGCTGAATAGAGCCATTGTCAAATATTTTCTCAATTTGATAGGGTCCTAACCATCTGGTTCTCAACTTGCCTTTGAATCATTGCTGGTACTTGAAATCAAGTAGTAATTCCCAATATCCTACCTTGAATTACCTTTCCCTTATATGTTTATCATGCCACTAATTTCTTTGGTCTTAGATTATCTTTATCGATGAAGTGCTTCCAATCTCATCTCATCTAATTTATTAAGTTGTAGAATTCTTTCCTTTTGTGTCACGCATCCAATTCTATACCCAATTTAGTTGTTGTTATCAATGTTTGTCGCTCAAATTCATTAGGTAACAAACTATTTTTACCATAAAGCATAACTCATATGGTGAGAACCCTATTGTAGTCTTCCAAGTTGTGTTATAAGCCTAGACAACCTTAGGTAGTCTCTTCACCCAATCTCTTCTACTTGCCTCAATTGTTTTGGTAAGAATATTTTCTAATTCCCTATTTGTTACTTCTGATTGTCCATTTGATTGTGGGTGATAGGGAGATGAATTCCTATGATTGATCTGATAGTGAAGTGTGAAGTCCTGGATCATATTACACATGATTTGTGGCCCTTGATCTGAAACTATACTCCTTGGTACACCAAACTTCATCATAATTTTATGCCAAAGGAAATCAGCAACGCTTCTTCGAGTAGCATTTGTTAAACCCCGCACCTCTGCCCACTTTGTCTCATAATTAGTACACCCAAGAATGTTCTCCTTTTCTTGTGAAGGAGGACTAAAGGGACCAAAAATATAACCCCACCTCTCAAATGGTCCAATCACCACTTGATGTTGTAGAGGCATTTCACCGGTAAGGGTTGGCTGTCCTATCCTTTGACATGGATCACACCACTTGATATATCTCTTCACATATTTATATGGAGATGGCCAATAATATCCAATGCTAAGTATTTGTGAGTCGCTCTTTTCACCGAAAAGTGTCCTCCACTTGGTTCATCATGACATGCCCTTAGTATGTCAAAGATTTCATCTTCTCTCACACACATGTGTAAAACCAAATCATGACCTTTTTAAAATAACATTCCATTTAAACATTTAAATTGTGCACTAGTTTGGATTAACTTCTTCATTTGTTTCTTAGTAAAAGAAGAAGGAAAATTCCTGTTGTAAGATAATTCACCATATCGAAAACCATGGTGTATCAACCGAAATAGCAAATAATTGTTCATCTGAAAGTTATCCTTAACTAGATCTTTCTCCCCGTATTGGTTAATCTTGAGAAAAATAAGCTACCACATTAGATTTTCCTGATTATCCACAATGGTAATATAAAATTCTTGTAAAAGTAATAACCATCTAATTATCCTACATCTAACCACCGGGTTTTTCATTAAGTATTTAATTGTTGAGTAATCTGTATATACAAATATTTCATACCCCCGTAATATAATGTCTGACTTATTAATTGCATAAATCACAACAATAAATTATTTTTTAGTGGTGGTGTAATTTCTTTCAGTGGGAGTAAGATTTTTACTAAGGTAGTAAATAGCATACATTTTACCTTCTTCATCTTTCTGTCCCAAAACTACACCAATTGAGTTATTTGAGGCATCTGTTTAGATGTGAAAATGTTTCTCCTAATTAGGTCCTCTTAATATTGGGGCAGTGATTAATTTTTCTTTAATCTCTTCAAAATAATGTTGACATTTTTCATCCCAAATAAATTCATAGTCCTTAGTAAGAAAACTAAACATGGGGGCAGAAATTTTACTAAAATCCTTGATAAAACACTTTTAGTACTTTGAAAGATGTCCTAAAAATGACTTGATATCTATGGGGGTTTTAGGAACAGTAAGTATGAAATAATCTGATTTTGTTTGGATCAACTCAATTCTCTTTTTAAATGAGGTGTCCTATTACAATTGTTGGGCCCCTAATTTAGCTTCCAAATCTTGAGGGTGTGTAGGTGCACATGGCCGCAGGAAGCGCGCAGTGAAGGCGCACAAGGCGAGTTGAAAATCTTCTTGGAGAACCAAGGATACGCGCACAACATAAATAATAATTGGGACTTAACCATTTTTGGCCTTTAGGATAGAACACATGAAGAACATGTTCCATTTGGATAAGGTTCCAGCCTGGCAACAAGGTGTCCTGGAGGGAATATACCTTGCGATAGAAAGATCCAAAATGCTAATCATGACATGGAGAGGCATGCACCTAGGCAACCCATACCTTGAAACTTGGGGCCAGATCTGAGGCTGCAGAGGAGTTTGTTGGAGCTTAGAGGCCTATTTATACATGCGGACTTGGAAAAGAAAAGGGACGGAAGTAAGGTAGCAGAGCTCTGTAGAATTACTTGCTAGAACCATGGGATGAAAAGGGGTACAAAATCCAAGTAAGGATGTAATGGGGAAATGGGGAATGAAATTTTGGTCTTGTGAGAATACATGAATGGGTCCACACATGGCACATGACTATGGTCTACCTTCTATAATCTTTAATAAGTAACACTATGAACGAATGTGTTAAGGTTACCTTGATAAATGTATTAAGACTATTTATCTCCTTATTACTACCGCATATTTCTATTATGCTTCGTTTTTATATAACCATGTATCTTACTTGAATGGTTAAGTATAGTAGTGAATTTACAACTCTTAGTTCTATTATTTTGTTGCACGCTTTGATTCTATTATGACTAAGGGGTATATAAGCCGTCCCGAGCTCTATAGCTCTCCATGTCTATTAAATCACCAAGTCGAATCATGAACTATGTCTTCCACTAGACTCAGTAAAAGAGAGACTCGGCTCCCTCTCACGTGCCTCAAGTTAGCACCCATTGCTCCCACGGGTGATAGGCTGGCACGAATGAGGTTCCCTTGTTCTTAGTGTGTGAAAAAGTGACTACATCTTAGTTCCGTTCACAGGACCTCTTTTCAAGTTGTAGTGGAACATGAAATATATCACAATCTCTCGCAAAAGTGATGGCGGAGCACTTAACACTTGAAGGTGTTGAAAATTGGTTTAAGAGCTCGAGGATGAATTCACTTAGAGATTTAGTACCGGATCTAGATTTGATACAAAAAGATGGGTGGAAGACACTCTTTATCATGAGTTGTACGAAACCTTCTTCTGTTGTTTCCCAATAGAGTTATTCGAATGGCTCTCGACTTATACATCTAGATCAGGGTGGCATTATAGATCACCCCCTTAGACACAAGAAACATATCGTAACGCACAAGATGTTGATATATCATGGACCCATGTTATAGATCATTGGTGGAAGGGAGTATTGACTAATTACACTCTAAAATACACCATTTCCACATATTCCTATCTAGAAGTTGCTGAGTTTGAGTTCTCACAAGAGCTCAGGGATCATTTTTGCATGCTATTCCCCTTGCGATCAAAATCTTGATGGTAACCATGGGATTAGAGGCATTTCCAATGGCCTGGCTAAACCACCCTGAGCACTAGGTGAGGAAGCCAGGTTGGGAAAGGATGGCTGATCTGACGACTGAATAGGAAAGGGAGGAGAGGCGGCTCAAGTATAATGAAGCACGTGAAAAGGAGATCGATAGACAGTGTGTGATTACAAGTGGGTTATGGAGCTAAACATGGTGGAAGGGAGTTGAGGTTCATGTGGAGGATGTGGAACCTAAACAGTCTGTGATACCCCATCTTGGTAAGCGCAGAGAGAAAACCTTGCGGCTTCTAATGAGAGTCTATCACATAGAGAAAGAAGATTCGTTGGTGCACATCTGACCCCACCTAGTGACCAAACCTTAGCGCTTGGTTTGTTCGAATGAGGGAAGAGTATAGTTGATCCATTTGATATCGGTGGAAGCAACCGATCGATGCCTAGAAGATACAACTTCTCGTTTGGGACTTCTATGGCTTCTCACACTATTCCTTTATTCAGTGGAATGTTTGACAAGGCACATATACGCTAGTTTTGGAGGCACGTTAGGAAGTGGTGGAGGAAATACAATTGGGAGTGGTACTAGTTCAAAATTGTCGGTGCACATTTCGGTGGGACAACGGGAGCACTCGGTATGAGAAACATAGGCCCTGTACCTAACACAGGAGGATCTGGAGGTGGAAGTGGTGGAGTTGGTGGCTCAGATCTAGTGGAGTCTCAGGTGGAGGAAGAAACACCGAGAGGAAACCAAGATATTGGATTGGGAGGGCAAGGGCCTCGGTCACCTCCTCAAGTCATTTTCGAGATGTCTCTCCACTTACCGACATAAAGGATAGAAGATGTCACGGAACATGTGCATAAGTGCGAGCTGCTATGGCACACGAAGGGAATCTCGACCCAGATCGAAAGGCTCAATTTTTCATGACCTTGTAAGGACATGTGAATAGTTGGTATAGAAAGCATGACCCTCATCGACTATTGTGGATTATACCATGCCGAGAAATGTGTTCTTGGCAGAAATCCACATACCTAAGTTTGATAAAAGAGCATCAACTCTCTCAAAGAAATCTAGCGGGGCATGGCAGAGAGCGCGGGGAATATGATGTGCACTTTAAAACTCTTTTGTCTAAGTTGTCTTATGATATCCACCCTTCACAACATGCTCGGTGGTTCTTCGAGGATTGATCACACCCTTTAGGAGGGATTTATCTCATAAAACATTGATGGACCCGCACAAAGCGTTGAATCTACTTTATGCACTGCTGAGCAGCTGGTAGTGTTGACATTGGTGTTAGCCCATTTTGGAGGCTTAGATTGTTGCCATGGCTAAGCAATTGAGAAATATGTTGCCAACATAGTTCTAGAGATTCACGAGGGATGTGGTGCAAGGATTATAACATAGAAGGACACACAAAGGATAATGGTGGGGTATATACTCTAAGGCAATACGTGTCATGGTGGTAAATTGTGAAATATATCATGAGGAACATGATGCAAGTAGGCGCCCCCATTACGGTCAGCGCAATCCAAAAAATGTCTCTTGTTATTGTAAGATATGTACCTCAACCACACATGACACCAAGGATTTTAGATTGATTGACCAGATTCATGAGGTAATTGATCTTGGTGTGCACTTGATCATTGATATAGTAGTTTGAAAGGAGATGACCATGGGTATGGAGAGTGTGGGGATGGAGGTGTGCATGGAAGAGGGTTTCGCGGAGGATTTCATGGTCGTGGTAAGTGTGGAGGAAGAAGTGAGTTCCCATGGGACACATTTTAATCGTGGAGCCATAGACCATTATAAGCGTGAATGTCTAGATCTTCTACAATGCTCCTAGTTTGGAAAAAACATAAGTACGAAGAATGCCTAGAGTTGTATGAACATATGAGTCAGCAGTACCAAAAGGATAAGGGTGCTACCATGGTGAGTATTAAGAAGGTTGACGCATAATGGCTTCCACGAGTAATACGTGAATCGAATGGAGCCCGTTATGGTAACAACCAAGGTAGAGTCCATGCGTGCATGAGAAGCACCTAGGTAGAGACCTCTAGTTTCGAGAGAAGAATTAGTACATGGGAGGTATCCAAACCTGGCTCACTAGAAAGAAGTCTACTAGGAAACCATGGATGTAATTCAAATTTTACAAGGGGAGATCCAATGCTTAAAAGAGAAAACTAGAAAAGATGAGCAAAGGAGACTAGTAGAAGCACTAAGGGATGACTTGGATGAGGTTAAGGAGGTGTGTAAACTGCTAAGGTAGGAGAATATTATTCCCTTGCTAGGATCATGGTTGAGAGAAAAGGTTCCACGCATCGAGGAAGAACATGAAAGGCAGATCTTGCATGCAAACCTCCCACCTCACAACCTTGATTATGATAAAGAAATTACCTTGAACATAGTAGTGGATGGATGGTTACTTAGTAACATCCTCATTGACACAGTGGAGGTTAATGTCCTCACTTTGGATGCCTGGCATCAAATGGGAAGACCTATATTACAGCCATCTTCAAATATGTTGTATATGACAAATAAAATAAAGGTGATGCCCATAGGTGTCTTGAAGGATGCAACCATCACCATTTAGGGGACTAGGTTCACTGGGATTTTGAAGTCTTGGCACTCACCAAGGTAGATAATTTCCCAAAGATTACTTGGGTGCCCGTGGTGTTATAAGGATAATGCAGATCTCCAGCTTTAACAAGGTGTACATAAGCTTTGAAAACAAGTAAGAAAGGGTGATTATACCACTTGGCGATGGAATTTCCACAACCTATATCGAACCCCTTAGGGAGGAGGTCCTAGATAGAATATATGTGTGCTCCATAAGAGATCTAGAGACCATCCACCCTACGTAAGATTCATCTAGTTTGATGATGCTCAAACTATCGCTGATACTACCAGTATAGCATGTGATAATTGGGTGCATGGAACTTATGAATTGATTGGGTGACATTTGAAAGGATCAGTAACCAAGGTAACAATAGTGTGTATAGTTTGATGCATGGGAGGAAAGGCCGAACAAAGTATTCTAGGGATGCATACCCCGAGGTCTTTTTGAGAGAGATGAAAGCTCGGAGGGAGGATGAGTGACGAAGTATGCTAGGTTATGTTTTCATAGGAACAACAACAAGGTGGTGGGCTACACATAGTGAGAACTTGTTGGAATGGCACAAATTTTGAATTGCGCTCACCGTCTCGATTTTTGAAAAGCAACATACCCACAGCTTATCAAGGATTATAATGGCAACGGACCCACCTCTTCCCACATCCAGGAATGTGAGAGGGTCTAGGGAGAAGGCGCGGAGGATTTACCACCCTCTCTTTGGGTGTATAAGATATATTTGACACTACAAGGTTGTGCATGTGTGTGGTATATCCATTCTGAAACATGCCGCCAAACGGGAGTTGACAAGAATTAACAGCTGACTTGGTCCACACATTTGAGTACCAAAGTACCAAGCAACCACTTGATGAGGCATTGCAGACTATCAAGCACCTCACTCTGGGGGATTGTGCCATGGTGGAAGATAGGTTAGTAAACTTGCTCAGTGGACCTAGCTTAGAAGCACAGTTCGAAGAGGAGGAACCAGAAGATATCCAATTCAAAGGTGCACGCGTGTCTGAAAAGGAGAAAGGAAATATGTTGTATGTTGTTGATGGAGAGGAGGTGGAGAACTCCGAATGTTGACCATTCGGTTGGAGAACATGAAGTAGTTAAATAGTGGGGATGCACGTGCGCACACGTAACATGAACCACTCAAAACCAAGAAATTTAACATCGGCTGAAGAGGTTCCCAAGGAAACTATCATTGGGGACTACTTAGGTCGGACAAGGAAGTATAAAAGATCATCGATCTCTTACGTGAATTTGAGGATTTATTCCCATGCGGATACCATGAGTTGAAAGGCATCCACCATTCATTGGGGGAAATGAGGATAAAGATGAAATATGGTGTGTGCCCGGTCAGGAAGAGGCCTTACAAGATGAATCCCAACATGCGCATGAGGGTTAAAGAAGAGCTAGACAAGATGATAGCATCCGATATCATTGAGGCTATGGAGGAATCAGAGTGGGTGAGCCCAATGGTGATTAGCATAAATAAGGATGGGCAGATTAGGGTATGTGTGGATTACAAGGAATTAAACACTGTTTGTATCATAGATCCTTTTCCCACCCCCTTTAGTGAAGAGATTTTGGAAGGAGTTGTTGGGCACGAGGTCTATTCCTTTACGGATGGATTCTCGGATATCACCAAGTAAGGATTGCCAAGGAAGACCAAGAAAAGATAACTTTCACAACCGAGTGGGGAAGCTTTGCATATACAGTCATGACATTTGGGCTAAAGAATGCGCCTGCTATATTTTCGCGCATAGTGGTACAAGCATTTAAGGACTTCATCCACAAGTTCCTTCACATATATTTGGATGATTAGACAATATATGGATTAGTAAGGACCATTGTGACAACTTAAGTTTGATGTTTGAAAGGTGCCGGTAATTGAGGATCTCCCTCAACATTAAGAAATGTATCTTTGCAACTCCTTTTGGAACATTGTTGGTGAATATCATCTATAAGGAGGGCTTACTGGTGGATCCTGCAAAGGTTATAGTTATTGTGGGGTTAGGGGAACCTACTAGCCAAAGTGCCATATGCAGATTTATTGGACACACTGGGTACTACAGAAAGTTCATTAAGGGATATGCCAAGATTGCCACACCTTTGGAAATATTTCTCGACGTAAGAGTGCCTTTCGGTGGGGAGAGTCACACAGAGGGAATTTGACACTCTAAAAGAAAGACTTATCACCGCACCCATTCTACGGTTCCCATCATGGAATAAACCTTTCCATGTCCATATGGATGCCTTTGGTACAGCAATGGGAGCCATTCTTTCTCAACTAGGAGAGGGGATTGTTGATCATCCCCTTTGTGTTTTGCAAGTAGAAAGTTGACACCAAGAACAAAATTATACAACGCCGAGTGCAAAGCATTGTTGATGATTTATGCACTCCACAAATTTAGTCAATATCTACTGGCAACTCCTTTCATATTCTACACTGACCATATGGCCCTGAAGTATCTGGTAAACAAAGTAGTGTTGCAAGGGCATATGCTGTTGAGTTCTTCTATTTCAGAATTTGAATTCAAAGTAGTGGTAAAACCGGAAAGAACAATTGTGGGATAGATCACTTATCAAGGATTGATTCAGAGAGGACATGCAGAGTATTAAGGAAACCATGCCAGATGCACAACTGCTTCAAGTTGTGGCATGTGCCCTTAGAATTAGAAGACATTTCCATCTTTCTTAAGGTGTGGCACTCGGAGGGATGAATGCTCTGGAGAGGAAAAGGTTAGCCATACGTGTCATGCCCTTCATGTTTATCAATGGGGATTTGTATAAAATCGGTCATGATGAGGTCTTGCGCCGATGTGTATTAGAACATGAATGCGTAGCTATAATAGAAGAAGCACATGGTGGGATTGTCAGAGGACACTATGTAGGTAACACAACCACATGCAAGATCCTAGTCACTGGACTATGGTGGGATATGATTCACTGTGATTGTATTGAGTTTTACAACACCCGTGACCACTATCACTACCTTGGAAGACTTTGGAAAAGGGATGAGATGCCCTTGTGCCCCATCGCTAGCGCATAACCCTTTTGAAAAGTGGGCAATAGATTTTGTTAGACCAATCTCACCAGCTACGTGAAGGACTAACTCGTGGTATGTTATTACCTGTACTTATTATCTAACAAAGTGGGTAGAGGCTGCACGCTAAGTAAGAATTACACCGCAGCCATGACTGCTAGATTTTTGTGGGAGAACATTATCAACATGTATGGGTGCCCATTAATTTTAACAAGTGATAGGGGCTCTCACTTCTTAAATAAAACAATCAGATTCTATTAGTAGAATTCATGGTATCCCATCACAAGACTACCCCTTATCACCCTCAAACAAATGGGACTCACAGAGGCATTCAAAAAAATCCTTAGTCACACACCGACTAAGATATGTTATGTGGGTAGGAAGGATTGGGATGACAAGGTATCGTAGTTCTTTGGGCATACGTAACAATATATAAAAGGTTGAAACAAGGCCACACCATTTCAAATAGTGTTTTGCGTAGAGGCTATTTTTTTCCAGCTTGAATTCATACTACCTTCACTGCGTATAGCACGTGCAAGAGGGTTGGACAATGAACAAGCACTTGGAAGAGAGAATAGATGAGTTGATGAAGTTAGATGAAAGACTCTCACTAGCAAGATGGAGCCAAAAATTGAAAAAGCTAAGCAAAAGGCATGACATGACTACCACATTAAGAACAAATAGTTTGAGGTTGGCGATGGTATTGCTATATGATTCAAAATTTCTACGCCATCCGGGGAAGTTAAAGGTGCATTGGTTGGGTCCTTATGTAATTTCATACATGCTTGATTCGGGTGTGTGCGTTTATAAGCGCTGGATGGAACAAAATTACCTGGACACTTCAATGGGAGTAGGCTAAAGCCCTACTATAAATAATGCTTCTTGGTGTTTATAAATAAGGTAGTTATGCCAGTTAGTTTAGAGTTTCCTTTTATGATTTTCCTTTCTTTTTTTTCCCTTTCACGTTGTTGTCTTGTTTTGTGCCTTGGGCACCGGTAACCTTATTACTTTTTGACTTATGAATGCGCATAGGACCGCGCATCAATTTAGTGTGGGGTGAGGTGAGAAAGAGAAGCATGAAGTTATTCTCAGTAGGAAGATTGAGTTGGTAGACCGTCGAATTGGCCCCGTTGAAAAGATTCTTTAGGAAGGGATATGGGTGGAAAAATAAGGTTACACTGGAAATCCATGTACAAGGAGGAAAAGTGCAAAAACACGAGGTAGGTGAAAGCAAGAATCATGAGGATGGAAGAGGTGCCTTTGGCACTGGTAACACGTGCACAAAAGTCTTCTGTCAAGATGGATTTCCTGGCACTGGAAGGGTGAAAAATGTTTCACGCAAGGATTGGGCATGGGTGAAAACTTTTTGCACAAAGGATTGATGTGCAAGGTGAAGCGCTGAAGTCGATTTGTTTGAAAATTCCGCATTAAATATTTTCATACAAAGGTAGGTAGCTTAGCCTTTATTGTGTAAAATCAAGAAAATCTATAAATACAAGCATGGGAAGTTCATCATTTTACTTTCTGAAAACAAAGATAACAATTTTCAAATCAAGAGCTAGGGTTCGAGAGCTAACTCGTGCGAAGGAGAATCTCAAAACTTGAGCGCAATCAGTCTAGTTGATCTACAAACTAGAGTAGAAGTGATTCACAGGTGTGAGGAACATTGGGAAAGAGAACCGTGATCAAAGGAGGAAAGTCAGAAATTAGGGTTTGAACTCTAGGGCATAGGGTGCATGAAGAAAACTCTCAAACAACTCAAAAGTAACTAGGGAATGAAAGAAAAGGGTAAAATGACGGCCACAAAACTAGTTGATAAGCCTACAGTACAATCCAAGAAGGGAAAGGGGAAGGGAAAAGGAAAGAAGAAAGAAGATGAAATCCCCTTGGATACCAATGAGGAATGGTACTCAGAGATGTAATACCTAGATGGGGTTTTGCTAGGGCAAGAGTGGGAGTCCCACATCGACGATGGCGTGATCGATTACAACCACCGGTCGAGTATAATTGTAAAGGAAATGGCATTAGAACTGGTGTGCCCCACAAAAAAATGAACACCTAATGGGATGCCGATCTACAACGATGTAGTCAAGGTGAAAATGGAGAAGGCAGGGCTCCTCTAGCTTTATGAGTTTCCCTACTTGGGAAGCCCAAGCGCCTATACCAATGGTTAATGACACACATGCACGAATATTTCTTCTACTTCACAGGGTGAAAAATGTGCATAACTCCACAGTTGATCTCACACTTTATATGCCTAAGCTGTAAAGGGGACAATCCTAGATGACCTCCAAGATGAGGAGGAAATTAAGCAAACCATTACATCCCGTGATTATAAGAAGGGATCAAGGTACTACAACGTCACGAATATCAGTGATCCAGTGATGAAAATGGTCGTACACCTCATTTCAAAGTTGAATGGGCAAGAGAGGTGGACCCAAGTGAGCAAGCCCTAGTTGAATGTCTGCAGAAAGGTCACGAAAGGCACCATGTACAATATCTCCCAGTACATAGTAGATGAAATCATAAGCAACACGGAGAATGGAGGAAATATATTGTTTGGGAACATTCTATTAACCATTGTGTTCTCAAAAATTGGGGTGTTGGATGCATCTGATAAGTTCGTATGGGAGTACCCCGATGAAGACCCTTCACCTGCGGACAAGTTCCAGAAGTATACTTGTGAGTCAATGACAGGGGTGCATAAGGTGCACTTGGATAAATGGTATACGTGCCTTAGGAATGCATTCAGGGTAGAATGGTAGATCCCAAAACAACTCCCCATGGTGACTGAGGGTGAAGCAGAGTTCGTGGTATACCAATGACTTCTGCATTAGTAGATTCATCCTGATAGATGGTAGCTGGAGTCCCTAGTGCAAACTCCCCTTCTCCTTCACTGCCTAATTTTTCTAAGCAAGGGTAAACAGATACAAGGAGTTGAAGAAGTTAAGCCTCAACCTATCCACCTCTTGATGGTGAACAACAGAGAGATGAGAAAGAAGCCGGTATACCCGTGGGAAGCACATGTACGTTGAAAGGTACGTGTTGCAGGACATGCATATCATAAGGCTGATGACCTTACCAATTCAGAGAGCATTCTTGCCAGATCTACCTACGCATAAGACCAAAGTTTGAGAAGGGTGCGTATGTAGAAAATGAAATATCCATCTGTTGGTCTGAAAATCATTGGGCGATCTATGGATAAATGAGCCAACAAATGTGCAGGGGCAAAGCCCCTCTTTGAGTCAAGAAACCAAAACTGGTTTATTACTATTCTACCAAAGAGAATAACTATGCAAGTCTCACGTATTCTCCCTTCGGGGCTTAGGATCTCATCCCCAAAGAGGTTTACTACTGTGCGAAGAGAAAGGAATGAAAGAGAGGAGGAAGAAGGAATAGGTCCAAGGGAGAAAAGAAATGAATTCCAAAGCGAAAGGTCAGAGATTTATGTTTTTGGGTTGGTAGTAAATGAGCCAAACCTACTTGCATAAATAAACAAAGCAATACTGATGATAAATAAATGACAATAAAATGGAAGCAGATCCAACAGAATAAACACACAGATCTAACATAAGAAAGATCTAATGTATATAACACAGGTATTCAGCACGAAGTCTAAATATTGTATTACTAATTTGTTCTCACATAAAAAGCTCAAAGTCTTTTCTCCTTACTCCAATTTCTCATATGAAATATATTCATCCATCCATCAACACAACAAGTGTTGGGGTATTTATAGAAGAAGAGGAGAAAAGAAGGCAAAAGGAGCCAACAACTATTTACAAAGATATTTACAAAATATCTAAAAGTCATGTTGACTTTTTACAACTTGATGGATGACATCATCCCATGATGCAACATGGATGATGTCATTGTTTGCATCAACATACTTCAGACATTCCAACAAGAAAGTTGGAGAAGAGAGAGAAGAAGAAGAAGGAGGAGGAGGAGCAGCTACTCGTCATCATCATCCTCGCGGCGAAAGGAGTAGCTCGCTTTTGATGCTGCTCAGGTGATGAGATATGGAACTGAGCGCGGTATTCCAAAAACTTGTTAATCATCGGCCCAAATTGATCCTGAGAAGGATCCTTGTGCAGCTCACTGATTGCCTCACAAGTCTCCCGCTCATCTATGAGCTTCTCTGGGAGTTTGGAATAATCTTTTTCCGCCTCAATGAGGAACCCGATGAAGTCCCTACAGGCCAGCAGGTTGTTGATAGATTCAGTGTCAAATGTGACCTCTGGCCCTGTTCCTTGAGAAGCGATCTCCTTGAAGATCCGGATGGTTTCATCAGCTGACCTTAAGATAAAGGAAGGAGTGAGCAACCCTGGAGACATGTTGAGAACAATTCGCTCCATTTGGTGCATTGCATCCAGGGCTACTTCCTTTACCTTGTCGATTTTTTCCAGAATAAATTCAAGCTGATCCACCCGGTAGTCCAGAGTGGACATGGTTTTGTTGAGGGCCCTTGGATGGCCGAAGACACCGAACTTGACCAGATCTTCGACTGAACAATCGAACATCTGTTGAAAGGTCTCGTGTTGGAGTCTAGCATGATCTAGCTCTTCTGATATGGGCCCCGCTAATGCTTGGAGCTCTTTGTTCGCCTTTCCGATGCTCAGATACAAATTGACAAACTCGGCGATCACTCTTTCACAGATACAAATCGACAAACTCGGTGATCACTCTTTCACCGTCCTTGAGGATTTGGCTCCTCCAAGCGAAACGCCATACCTTGCTCATCCAATCTTTGCATATTTGTTGATTTTCTCCGGCCGAGAAGCTAAGAAGTTTCGGCGCTTTGGGAGGCGATTACCCATCTTCTCGTAAGGCTTGGAGCAGATATTTGTTTTGCTCTTTTTAGTACCCTTTTCTTCTTTTGTTTCTTGAAGCTTTTGATAGAGGGCGTTGACCACGGAAAGAGCTTCCCCACAGAGAATTTTAGAAGATGTCCCCATTGTGACTTGGGTCACGGTAAAATCTGTCGGAGACAGATCCTTCTTCTCTTTGAGGGGATCGAGGTATGTAATTTCCATGATTCTCTCACCGCAAAGACTTTTAGAGAAGCGTGCAACAGTGTCTTGACTCTTCTTTGCCCCTTTAGTCGGGATCATCAAAAGTCCATCGAGCGATGGAAACTTTCCTCTTTCTGCTCACCGAGAGATCCAGCTGGTCCTATGGAAGAAGGACCAAAAAGCAGAGGAGGGGACAAACCGCAGAGAAGAGGGGAAAATGTGGAGACACGCGGAGGCGGATTGAGAGAATAGTCAAGAAGTGTCCACGGGAGGAAGGGAAACTGCAGCTGCGGAAGACATAGGAAGGGAAGGGAGCTCGGAGATGAGGGAAGAAATGGAGGAGGAAAGATCAGTGAGGGAAGAGAAGATAGACGAAGAAGCAGGGGAAAGAGTAGAAGAAGGGGCGGAGGACACGACCAAAGGGATGGTCGCTTGAGTCACTCGAGGAGGGGAAGGAAGAGAAGAAGAAGGGATAGAAGGGACCTCTGTTGTGGTAGCAATGCCGACATCCTGAGTGGATGGGCCAATTGGACTATCCCCTGCTGCTTCTTTCTCTGGCGAATCCAGAGTTATTACCTGTTCTGGCGCTGTGGAAGGAGGACTTTCAGGGGCTTCTTCCTGAATGGTGCTGGATTCACCTTCTACACCCTTGCCTTTAAGCTACTTTTTGGACCGTGAAGGTGCGTTGCCCAATGGGGAGGTTGTGAAATCTACCCCGAGGTAGATTAGGCCGTTCATCCGGCACCAGTGCTCTGTCCTACGCAGAGTTTCCTTGACCCTCTCCTCAATTGTCTGAGGAGCCTTAGTTCTATCAATGGCCGGAAAGGGCCAATCGTCCCCATCTGTATCATTATATACCTTGTCCACTTCATCTTCTGTTGTTTGGTAGCCTTTGGGGACAATGGCTACCCCATACTGGATAATTTCTGCCAATGCTAAAGAGAATGATCCTTTCTTCTGAGCTCTACCTCATGGAGGACGTCAATATAAATATCCTCGATCTGAGGAACATGGATCGGATCAAGCTTTGCTCTTGGCAGGCAGCTCCTTGGGTCGAAGGTAGGCCTGGCTGGGAAATCATGCTTCAAATTAAGTAACTCCAGCTCTGCAAACATTTCCTTCGCCTTGTGGTGGGTAGAGCATGTATATCGGCCCACTGTGAGGGGGAAAGGAGTTCCACCCTTCTTTCTTTTCAGGCACTTTTCGTGATATGTGATTAGCTGCCTTGATAGCTCCAGCAGAATCAACTTAGGCCCAGCATACCTTGGTAGCCTGGTTGGCTCTCCCAAAAAGTTGGCAGCCCTCAGATAGGTGAATGTAGGAAATTGGGTGAACAGGCTCCCCATTTCTCCGTGGCTGCCACTATGTTTTTAGTCGTACGACCATGACTCAGATTTGGCCTCAATAGGCAGATGATGTGATAAAAGAATGCATCGTTGATTTTGGCGAATTGGGCGATGCTATTCTCCAGCTTCAACTCTGGATAATACTCATATATTTTGACCTGAGGCCAAACTCCACTTCGTGCTAGGCCTGGATAATCCCTCTCTGATGCTGCAAAGAGTAGACCACGTAGGAGTTCATATGGAATACTCCCGTTGTGTTTGGTCGAATGTCAGAGCCGCTCGGAAATGGTGCTCGCTTATAATTTCCCCCAAAGAAAAGTGCTGATCGACAAATTCTTGTTCATTTTTTCCAAGTAGCGCAAAGATCCATTTATGGAAGTAATGGGTGTCGAAAGCCCAAAGACTATGCCATGAAGGTAAAGGTATCACTGAGCTCTTCTTCGAGAAGTCACCGCGGTGGATGATTTGGGGCCACCGAGTTACCACCTTCTTCTTCTTCAAGTAGACTTCGCTCATTAGTTGCATGCATTGGTCTTCATTATCTTCCCAGGCCTTGATACACTCTGCTTGGCTGACGGCCACGAAGTGCCGGTGGTGAGGGATGCCAAGTATCATCTCAAAATGACGGGCAGTGAGGTTAATGACTACCTCGCCCTTGCTGTTTTCGACACATCTGGTGTCTTTGTTGTAAGACTGAGCAACCACCATCATAAATTCATTGTTGATCGGTCGATTGGGGATTCCTCCGTGAAGTGCGAGTGGCACTACCTATCAATTTGTCCATCCATGGACTCCTCAGAACTCTTCTCGAGTTCGGCCCGCCTGCATTCCTCCATGTCGACATGCCCCAATTCTGAGTCTCTGACATCCATGCTGCATTCGGCCTGTGACTCGGGCATTCTGACCCTTTGATATTTATACTTCATCTCTTCCTCAGTAAGCTTAGCCTTCCCTTTTGATTTGGTGGGTCTCTTGCTGGATGTAGACATATGTTCTTCTAAGATTATCTACTGATCTGCATGAAGAAGAAGCGAGACCCAATCCGAAAAAGTTGAATTAGCCATTTGATCTTCCATTGGAATGTTAGCAGAAGAAAGAGTTAGAGATTTTTAGGCTCAGGGCGCAGGAAAAATGCAGCTTACAGGGCTAAATAGGTAGGGCGCACGGGAAAGGGTCATTGCGAGAAGCAAATCAAAGGTTAAACGCGAAGGCGCATGGCGCATGCATACTGCAGAGTGCATTTTAGTAAAGGGCGCATGAGAACAACATGTTGCATGGAGACAGGATGCGCCAAAGGCGCATGGACCTTGCATGTTACATTGGGATTTGGTGTGCCCTTTGGCACATGGGAAAAGCGTGTAACAGGGACTTTTCGTGTGCCAAAGGAAATATGGCGCGGCACACGGAGGGTTTGCACAACACGAATGTTACTGTAAGGAGAGATGCGCCTGCGCTTTTATGACTATACTTGGCGCAGATAAGGCTTGTGTTGCATAGATGCTGGGTGCGCCAAGGGCGCATGGAAAGGTGATGCAACGACGAAAGATGGTGCGCCAAAGGGGCGCAAGTTTAGCTTGTGCAGCATGTGGAAGAGGCGCGCCTTGAGGGCGTATGAAAACTTGATGCAACAAGCATGATGGGTGGCCATTGGCGCGGGTTCTAGTTATGCTGCAGGGGGAACAGATGCGCCATAGGGGCGTAACTGTTTATAATGTTGCACGACGCGCTGGTGCGCCTAAGGGAAAACAGAGTTTTCGTATGATTCAACTCTTCTTCCTTTCTTTCATTTCCAAGATTGCTTTGGAAGATATAATGTTTTAAGCCAAAAGGGGTTATCAGACCAAGCTTTCAAACTAACACCCTCTACCAGCAGATCTGGAAAGAGGGATGGGAGGAAACAAATAAGGAAAGATGGCACAGGGGAGGGCTAGCTCAACATTTGATATTTTAATACTGCTAAACCACAACCAGACCACAAGCACACCAAGAAACAAGAACGCAAAACACACAAGAGGGAGAAGAATTCTTACCTGGATAAATAACAAAAGCTTGAGAACGGGTCCACAACACGTTGAAAATGACAAGGCAAAATGGCTGTGCCTGTAAAAAAATCACGTGCTCGCTCGAAAAGTGAAAATGACATTTGGGCGCGTAAACACATATATATAGGTTAGCTGAACATTAATGCGCCACCCACTTTTTGAAAAGCGCATGAAAACTGCTGTCGACAGGAAAAAGCGTGCGCCCTTTGGCGCACCAAAACGCCTGCCAACATGAAATAAAGCGCGCCTGTGCACCGAAAGGGATGTCGACATGGGATTATGTGCGCCCTTTGGCGCACCAAAACATGGCGCAACAAAAGTTGCGCACAACATAGGCCTGCACGTATGGCATGCGCCTGGCGCACAGCAGGAAGGCTTGACATAGTTTGGCGCACCAAAGTCGTGTTAACATTGAAAATCATGTGCCAAAGGCTTTAAGGGGCGCACCAAAGGTCGGTGTTACATAACAATTTCATGTGCCCACCAAAAAGGCTCAAAAGACTAAGTTCGAAACCAGTTTCCCGGAAGGGTTTTTACAATGTTTCGAACGCAAGGGATCCCTAACGAGGATTGGGACAAAATTTCGGTATGGTTATCGGTAAAATTGCCCTTGTCAATTTTACGATAACAAATTGCTCTTTTCTGGGACTATCCTCGAGTAAACTCTGGGGTAGAGAATCCCGCTCATATGCCTATCCATTGGGTAACAGAGTCAAAAACAAGGGCGACCGAGGGGGAAGCAAAAGAAAACACACAACAAACCAAAAGCAAACACACGACGGAAGCAAACACACAATAAAAAAGCAAATCATGTGCAAAGAAGAGAGCAAGCTCTACTTCCCGAAGATCTTCGTTTCCCCATTATAAGGAAGTGGGAGTTCGGTTCCATCCAGATATGAGAGATAGAAACTATTCTCTCCTTTGAGCTGCTTGATCTTGAAGGGCCCTCTCCACAGGGAATCAAACTTCCCATGCATGCCCTTTGGTTCTCTTCGCTTGTCCCACAAAAGGATGAGATCTCCCACTTGAAAATCTCTTTGCTTGGCCTTCTTATCAAAAAGCCTCTTAACTTGATTTTGATGTTCAGTGATCCTGTCGACCACCCTTACTCTCTTTTCTTCAAGTTCTGCTAGATACATGATTCTCTTTTCAAGAGAATTTTGAAAAGTTTTATCTTCAATGGCTCGTGCCAAGCGCAGAGCAGGAAGTTCCACAGAAATGGGAAGTTCGGCATCAGTGCCATATAACACTTGAAAAGGTGACATGCCGAGAGATCTCTTGGGAGTAATACGATCAGCCCACAAAGCGTCGTACAAAGACTTGTGCCACATTTGCTGATTCTCATCCACTAACTTCCGTATGATGGTCACCAAGTTCTTGTTATCGATTCCGCCCCGACCATTTCCCGAGGGTAATAGTATCGGCGTGAGCCAAAGTTATCCCATATTCATAGCAAAACTAATAACCTCCCATGAGGAGAAGTTAGAAGCATTATCAAGCACGATTTTGTTGGGCACGCCGAACCCGACAATGATATTTTCTTTAATGAAATTACAAACCACCTCGAAGTGGCGTATGTTTGACAGGTATGGCTTCCACCCATTTAGTGAAGTAATCCATTGTCATTGTAAGGACATAGCTATGTCTAAGACTCGATTGAGGATTGAGTGCGCTAATAAAATCAATTCCCCATTGCTTCGAATGGTTCATTGATAATGACCGCCTTAGGGGAAAGGCAGCCAACTTGGGCTTGCCGGACGAATTGTTGGCAGGTTCACATTTCGCCACCCGTGGCTATATCTCTTGGAAGAGCGCCGCCAATAGTACCTTCGCTCAAGGATCTTGTGTGCGAAGCATGAGGAAGAGAAATGCCCTCCACAAGCTGAATTGTGAAAACTTTCCAGTAGCTTTTACTTGCCGGGTTTGTCAACACATCGCAAAAAGATGCCATCTATCCCACGTTTATATAAATCGTCATCCCAGATGACATATTTAGCCGCTCTGAGCTTTATAGTGCGCTTTTCCTTTGCAGTTAGGTGCATAGGGCATTCGCCGTAGGTAAGGAAGAAAGCGATGTCGGAGTACCATTCATCATTAGTTGCAACGAATAGAACCAGAGGCAGAGAATCAGGCTCTTCTTGCCGGTCCTGTGTTTCATCTTGTATAGTCACCCCTTTCATCAGGGTTTTCTGAATCTTTATTCTCAGCCATTAGCTGACACAGGCCCTTGCCCCTCACTAGCTTGGTTGTTTTAATATCCAGGTCATACTCCTGGACCTTTGCGATCCAATTTCCTCGCAAACTTCCTAACTCCTGCTGAGTTAGAATTGATTTCACCGCCGTGTCTGGGACCAGCACTACCGTATGCGAGTTTAGAATGTAATACCTGAAATTCTTCACTGCTTTGACAACGGCGAAGGCATGCTTTTCCAGTTGAGTCATTTTCATTTCGTGAGGCTTCGAGAGGAGAACTCATGAATGCGATTGGAGATTCAACATCCTCCGAGTTCTTTTTGCATCAAGATTGCGGACACAAAGATGCTCGGATGCGTAACTATACATGATGAAGTCCTTGAGAAATCTGGACATACCAGACCGGTGCATGAGCAATGGAAGCTTTTATTTCTTCAAATGACCTTTTCCCCTCTTCACTCCATCTAAAAGTTGGTGACCCTTCATCATGTTCAATATGTGACGGGTCTTTTCAAAGAAAGTCAGAACAAAACGCCCGAGAAAGTTCACCTTTCCAAAGAAAGAATGAACACCGGGCCAGCTTGTAGGCAGAGTAAGGCTCAATAGCCTTTAACTCTTTCGGCATCTATCTTTGTTCCTTCTTTTCTAACCACATGGCCTAAAGAACTTCCTTCCGTGACTCCAAAACAGACTTTTTTGGGTTTAGGGAAATCCCATGTTCTCGCACTGCCAACACTTGCTCTAAATGATCACAATGATCATTTCATTTTTTAGAGAACACTGTTTAAGTCATCTAGGTAAACCACAATGAATTTCCCCATCATACCTTTGAATGAAAAGTCCATGGCCCGCCGAAAAGTGGCACCAAAGATTAGTTAGGCCGAAAGGCATCCCGTCAGTAGGCAAATGTACCCCAGTGAGAGTAGTGAATGCTGTTTTAAACTGATCTTCAGTGAAACTTCAATCCGATTGTAACTAAAACCATCAAGCATGGACAACATCTCCGATCCAGCTTACTACTTGCGTAACTTGATCCATTATCGGAAGAGGGTAGTTGTCTTCAAATGCTTGATTCAAATTTCAAAGTCTACGCATATGCGTATCTCGCCGCTTTTCTTGCATCGGCACAATATTTGCTACCCAAGTGCTGTGATGGATAGGAAGATGATTTTCGCGTCCAACATCTTCTCGAATTTCGCTGGATGGTGCCCAAAATCTTGGGATTATAGTGCCTCTCGCTTCGGCGGAAGGCTTTGACATCGTCTTTCAATGGAATATCGTGTTCAACGCCCTTTCGCTTCAAGGACTTTAAATCGGCATAGACCATGCCAATACATCCATATATTTTTTCAGCAACTTGACAAATTTTCGCTTCTCTTCAGCGTGCAACATTTGCCAATGTTCACAAATTGCATGGTGTTCTATCGAACCTATATTGACCGGTTCGGCTTCGGGATGAGCTAGGGGTCATTCCGCTTCTTCTTTTTCACAAAATGGTCATGCCCTCGCCGAACAGCGCTTCCAGAAACCAGCCCTTTGGAATTTTATTTCCTTGAGCTGACATATGCCATCATTCCTTCGATTTATTGCCTTGATCGGTGACTCGACTCACTAGCAAGTGGAAGTAGACCCTTCAAAGTGCAATTCTTAAAAATTTTTGCCTTCTCCGTAAAAGCAATGAGTTGATTATCGTTGTCAACACCGCCAATGCCGAGAATTGTCTGCACGCTCGGTGAAAATCACCTCAATGGTGTACTTGTTCATTTTCAAACCCGGGTGTGGGAGCATGAGAGATGCTAAAAAAATGCCCAATGAATCAGCCATGTCATTTTGGGCTCTTGAATAGATTCAATCAAAAGGCATCAAACTCTTCAATGCTGTCCCATACCGCATTACGGTAATGTCCGAGCCTTTCATTCTTCACTTGTAAATCCTTTTGACTCGATTTACAACTAGCTCTACATCACCTTGCACTTTTAGATTTTAATTCCTCTCTTTTTGCAAGCGTTGCATACCGAGTAAGAGAGATTCATACTCAAGCAGATTGCTAGTGTTGAAAACCGCAATTTGAAAGAGAGAGGAATGACTTCTTCCTCAGAGATACCAAAGACGGCCCCGTGCCACATCCACTAGTCTGCACATACCTACCATCGACCGTGCAATGTCCAGATCTTATTAAGATCTCCTTCTTGAACGAGGAAACCCATTTTATCCGTCTCATTAGATAAGAAGTAGTTCCCATCCCCGATGATTCAAAAAGGATTTGGGCCTTTGGGGTCTTTAGAGCTGGTAACTAAGTATTTCTTTTGTGATTCTCGCTCCAAAGTCTGCATTACGCCTTTGACTCGAATTCTAGCTTTAGACCACCATATGAATTTCTCCACCAACTTCGCCGCAAAACTTCTTCCCAAAGAATATTCCATAGCCGCCGAATGTCAAGCAATAAGGACTGCCATTTTTACTCTTTATCCGGGAAGGCCGCAAAACGCAAATTGCTGCCTTTGATTTGGCCAACCAACGAACTTGCTTAGTTTCCAAGGAATAACATCTACCAAAGGCTTGTAAGAGTGAGGCCCAAAGCATGGGTGACTTTTGCCGGCATGACGCTATCGTAAGCCCCTAATCAATTATGCAGCTTACTCAACCAGGTGTCCATTGATCACAGAGAGAGATAGAAAGGCTCTATCTTGCTCGACGCAGATGTTGAAGCTACATTTATATGGGATTTAGGGGGAGTGGAAAGGATTCCTTTGGGAAAAACTCCGATTAGATATAACAACTTGATTTTGATATACTTAGTCAATCTTACAAGTCAGTTTGGGTTCGATCAAGGTACTCAAATTTTCAGCATATTTCCTGATCTTGGTCTTTTTGCATGATCTATAATATCAAATGCGGCCAAGGGTCAAGCGTTGGTAAAGGAATGAGTCCTCACCTCGCGATGATGGAATAGGATCGGGTGGTCTTAGTAGGAATGTGAGAGGATTGATTTGGAGGAGAGATAGGGGAAAAGATTTCTTTGTAAAAGATTTGTCGTGAGTTGAGTAGAAGAGGATTACCTCTTAAAGCAATGATCTGGAGGCGCTTCGAACACGGCTCCTCTCCCCTACGCCGGACATGGGCGTAACTTCCGCTTCTTTCTCATGAGCGAGTAAAACAAAGATATGACTGTCCGCTCAGCATATCCCTCATGTACCCTCTTTCATCGATTCTTCCTCATCAAATTCCATATACCCGATAAGTAGAGTCGCCACTGGTTCACCGACATCTTGATCATCTTCACCTCGAGATGAAGGTTCTTTCATAATACTACTTCTTCTTCTTCAATTTCAGCCAGAGCGGCTTTGACCGAAGGAGCTCAAGCGCCAAACCGCGCAGCAGCCAGAGGTGTTAGAAGCTGCGGTCTTTGTGAAACATATGTTAGGAATGAAATTCCTCATGGAATATCCTGATGAGGAACCGGAGAGGCCTCGCCAATCAAGCTTTTCAATGCAAGCAAGTCATTTGCCATCTTTCGAAATATCTGGATCAGACGGGCATGGGCGTAGGGCCCAAAGATTTAGGTTCGTCGATTCCTTTTTAATTCACCGATATTATCGATTATCCTCTATGCGAATGGCAGCATGCTTGGGTGAGAACCAAGGTGGCAACTCTGCTCTCAAGGAGCAAGAAACTAACTTCGAGCTCATAGCGCATTTAAGAAACACTTTGATTTTCCGGGGCGTTGGAAGCATGGCAACAGGACACTGCTGATTAACACAGTATCAACCGGGCGATAAAATCACGCATGGTCTCATTTTCCTCCTTCTTCAGTGAGTGATTCGTGATAATAATGCTAATGCATCCTCTCAAGGCTCAGGATCTATCTTCAAAGCATCCCGTAAGGTGGCCCAACTGGTGATAGATCCGGCCGGCAAATGCTAAAACCATTCACCGCAGCCCTTGTAGGTTTTAAAAGGTGAACCGACACATCTTCGTGGTCACATCAAAATACCGCACGACATGATGAATGCGTATATGGGAATCCATGCTTTGATTTCCGCTCCGTCAAATTTAGGGAAAATTCTTTCATTTCCGTGAGGGAGCGCGTGAACTCGGATGTGGTAAAGCCAAAGGACCCATCGTGTTTCCTCACGGAACCGCCATCTAAAAGCTGAAAAGAGAACACGAAATGGGAAGTGTGGTTCCGCCTCGAGCAAAGCTAAGCGCACTACAAAGGGATGTGGATGTCCCCTACGCAAAAGACTTTTTCTTCGTGGAAGGTGAGACACTCCTCCTCGGATGACCGCCAGCCGAGCTTTAGCACTCAAAATGTGCCAAAGTCACGCTGAAATTATGCCTTTGAAGCATCAAAAGTAGGATCGGCTTCACACTGGCCTGCTCGTCGCGCGTACAAAGTAAAGGTTCACTCCGCCAAGTAAATTCCTTCTGATCTGCAATGTTACGGCGCAGTATTTAAACTTTCTTTTGGTTGTAACTCGCTGATTTTCTCGCTTTTTTTTTTTTAATAAAAACCAAAGCAAATACTTTTCTAAATATTTAAAACTATCCTCTTCAAAACCGATCATGTGTTAAATGACAAATAACAACGAGGATAAGATGCAAGTGAAGATTAGTAAGTTGATTTTCAGATCTGATTTTAAATTTTTTTCAAGAGGGTTTCAAACTTTTGCAAAAACCAAAATCAGCATCTACGACAAAATACCGATTTTTCAGTAAAACTCAATCAACTAAAGATCTTTTAACTCGGACCGTATCTATGACTCTCAAGTAAATTTTTCACCTGAGCACTTTTGCAAATTCTTGATTTTTAACAAAAAGTTCGGGGATTTGCAAACAGGCAGCAATCTTCTAATTTTTCTCGATTTTTTATCTTACTACCATCATATGATCCGACAAATTATTCTGAATCTGCAAGAGGAGTCGCCAAAATCAGTTGGTCCTAAAATCATTACCGTCTTCGGGTAGCATCTATGGATAAACGAGCCAATACAGGGTGGTATACTCTCTTGAGTCAGCAAAGCGAAACCGGGTTTATTTAAGAGCCTCTACCAAGCAGGAATTCCATGCAAGTCTCGCGTATCTCGCTCAAGGCTGGATCTCATCCTGTAAGAGGTTTACTTCGGGCCGTGAAGAGAAAGGAATGAAAGAGAGGA